>OMNN01090040.1:0-13827 GCA_900302755.1 Chromis chromis
ATCAGGCCTACAGTCTGCGACCAAAGTGGTCACATTATGCAACCATCTAATGGCAGCGTGTGAGTTAAAATTTCACTTGGTTGCATTCGTGTGACTGTATGAGGATCATGGTGCTGTTCTGGTTCTCCTCAGTCCAGCAGCTGAGTTAGTCATAGTGGTAGAAAGTGGTACTTTTTCTTTTTGACCGTTTCTATCAGTCTGTCCCTGTCTGATGAGAAACAAGCTATCCAGCTGTTACGTGTTCCAGAGGTAAAGGGCTCCATAGCGGATTATTCTAGAAAACAAAATGAGGAGAGAGGAGGAGGCTGGTGGAAGGAAGAAGTCCGAATCAGACACACCTGATGATCAGAGTGCAGCTGACTGACCCAGTGAAGAAGGAACAGCACTACATTCAGTTACAAGGACTAACTCAGTAGTAGGGCTGCAAATGTAAATCAATATTATTCACAGTCACATTTTAGACTTCCCACAGTTGTATGAAAATTATCCAATGCTGTATTGACATTTAAGTAGAAACCTATAGAAACCTTAAAAAAAACAGTCCATGTAGATAAAATCTTTCACATTGGGTACATCTGACATTAGAATTCCTTATTTCACTCTTTTTTAAAGTAATTTTTGGTCACACACACCGATCTGAGTGAACCACAGCTGCATAGTAGCATCAACCGCAGCCTGCGTGTGAGGCGTTTAGGGAACAACAGTGAATTATAGTTGTCTATTGATATGCAGATGTTCAGCAAGTGAAATGATTAGCCTATACTCAGTGTTAGTCCTTAGTAAAAGGAAAATTGAGAACCAATGGTTTATTCAGTTCTGGTAAGGGCACATGGTACATGTAATTGCAATGTACCATATAGTTGGTAACTGGGCCGAATCCCCTACTCACTGTGAGACACACAGTAATAGAACCTGAGATTAGTTTTAATTTTCAACCTTTGTTTTGTGGACTGAGTGTTGATCATGTTTGAAATGTGTCATTTTAGAGTAAGGCACTTTGTACAGTACAGCTGAGGAGGGCTTGTTGTCTTGAGGGTGACCTTCAGTTTCTTTTTCCTTGAGCACAGAACCCAGTGATTGGAGCCCAGCAGCTGAGGTGAGAGCTGCCTGGCAGGAGGCTGTGGCTCATTTTGCCAAGACACACTTCACTCGTCGACACAACAATGAAGGCACAGAGCCAAGAACAAATCTGAAAGGATGTGTTCCTCGAAGGTCAGCAAAGAATGACAGAAATCTTCTGGAGAAGAGCTGGACTATCGTGAACCAGGGCTGAAAGGAAAACTAACTCACTGAGCTGGAAAACTTCTATCTGAACAAGACAGGAGAGCATTAAGTTAGTTTAGCTGCTGTGAGGCTGCATTTTGCCACATGTGGCACCAGATATAAAGCCAGAAGATCAAATTCAGGAGGCATCATCCTCTGGCTGTCATGAATGGCTGAACAAAATTGCATGGCAATCCATCAAAGAGCTGTTGAGATATTTCAATCTGGACCAAAGTGGTCTGTTGACCACCTGACCAACCAACAATGCCTACAGCCATACTGCTAGCAGGACGGAAAGTAAAACTGCAACACATGGAGCGTCAAGAAGTTACAAAACTGATTTATATTCATAATCCCATTAATAAATCCCATTGTGTCATCTGCATAGCTATCACAAAGCAAGACAAGTTTATCTGTACAGCATCTATCATCTATAATTCTATGTAGAATTATAGATGAATTGAACAGAAGAGTGGGAATTACAGTACAGATACAGTGCAGTGTAAGACGTGAAAATGAGTGGTCCCACAATCAAACCCTGTGGAATACCACATGTCATGGTAACCTGCTTAAATGTATGCATGGCGACAATATAGATCCCGTTTATGGTAGATAATCTTAACATACTGTATGCCAATATATTTCTGTGGAGACCTGGCAAAGAAAGTAGCAGAAAAAATCATACAAAGTGAGAAAAAGTAGATATAGTGCCACCCAAAGGCTACAGCATTCATAATAATAATAAATTGTTGGGCTGACATGGGGATGATTTAGCTTTTTATAGAGTCTTGTTGCTGAGCCAGAAGTGTAAAGTTTGTTCTGGGAGTAGTGCGAGAGGGAAAATGTTAAGTATTGCTCTTTTAGACAGAGGAACGTTGAACTGTAATCTGCAACTAAATTGTGTCCCTTTAGGAAAATGTTCTTGCTTGTGAGGCAAAATGAATAAATATGACAGAAACCCATTAAGATCTTATGTGTCTAGTCTCCAGGGATTCACAGAATAAGAACTTATTTAACTCAAAGAAAGCCCAGCACTTCTCACTTTTTTACAGACATGCTTTTTAGTGTTGACATTAGTAAGTTCTGAGAATGTTTATATTTATGAAAAACAGTTTTAACACGTTTATTTCCTTGAAATGATACTGAGCTTCACCAACCTCAGTAACAGTGTGTCATCACCCCACTGCATGACATCAACGATAAACAGTGTTATCACACCACGGCCACAGCCTACACCATGGGGTAATGGGTAAAGGTCTTAGTATGTCACCAGATTTTTAGAAAGTTAACCTTTAACTGCTGAAACTGACTAGCTATAATAGTGAGCTATTAATAGGACAGAAGTAGCGAGACAATGAGGAAACATAAAACAAATAATGCAATCTGGAGCGTTAGATGTCAGATCTGATGAATCACTTGACAGCTCAGAGCAGGAAGAGGGTGATTTTCTCCCACAGCCACCTGTGGTGAAATTTTCAGACTTCCTGCTCATACAAAATGCAAAAAGATGTGAAGGCAGACATCTTAAACACAATTTGATCGATTGAAATAGCTTTTGTGCTAATTAGCAAATGTTAGCATGCAATCACACTGATATGGTTACTGACCATGTTAAATATTACATGCAAAACATCAGAGGTATTAATTTTGACATCTGATTTTGACTTAGTTTTAGTATTATTCTTTTAACAAAAATGTGTTTTGCAGATTAGATTTTTTAGTTTTAGTTAACACTGCAATTTTTTGCTAACTCCCTCACTGGTCAATGGTTAATTAAAACCCTGAAAACTCATCTCTGATCAATCATATTTTGAATTTTTTCCCATTAAAATTAAATCTTCCTTCCCTATCTTCCTTGAAATGCCTTAGGCGTAACTCTACACCGCAGCTTCCTTTAGAAAGTGCAGATGTATGAAGTCCCTGTCTCTCTCCATCCACCCCTCTATAGCTTGCTGCAGCTTGAGCACACCAGCTCACCTATAACTCTGCTTGAACACTGTAAAACTATTCTATGCTACACAATTGCAAGTTACAATATTGGAGTAATTCAGCAATAGATGTTAGACCCGGAAACCAATTCAATAGAAGAAGGATAATAGGAAGCTTTCCACTGCACAAACTCAGGGAAGAAACAAGGTATCACAAACGTTTACAGAAATGGCCCCCTAATTGGCTTCCTTCTTTTACTCCTTTTCCACCAAGAAGAACCAGGTGCTAGTTCGGTGGTGGTGCTAGTGCTGGTGCTTAGTTGGTTCAAATCTCGTACTTCCTAAGAACCTGTTTTCTTTTCCATTGGCAAGGAGCCAAGTTGGAGTCACGCCATTGAGTCACCATAAAATGACTATGCTTGCATCAATTACACAGCAGTAAACAAACGCAATAAGTTGATGATAATATCTATGTTTATCTTTATAGATGGTTTGCAAGGTGGAGGTCGCCTGTTGCCTGGGCACATCTGCAATCGTGCTACTGGTGGAACACAATTGTACCAGATTTCAGCGCACAAGTGTGTGCTAAACTTCCATGTGTCCGTGAGTCATTCCAATACATCGGCAATCGGACCAGGAACATCCTGGAGAAAAAGGACACAGATTACCACTTGTGTGTCCCTTTCCACTGTTGATCGTTGGTCATGGTAACCCCGCCCCCAGCCCCTGATGTATTTGGTGCTTAGCTCTACTAAGAAGTGGTGCTAAGTCAGGACTAGCACTGGAACCAGCTCGGTGGAAAAGGGGTATTTGTTCGTATTACGGGGCAGGATCTGACAACCTTGACTGCAATGTTAATTAAAGAAACAAAAGAACAACAAATGTGGCCCTATGATGGACTGGCGACCTGTCCAGGGTGTCCTCTGCCTTCGCCCTAAGTTGGCTGGGATAGGCTCCAGCCCCTCCGCGACCCTCCAGAGGATTAAGCGGCGTACAGATAATGTACAGATAATGGATGGATGGAAGAACAACAAATAGTAGTTACTGAACGCAACTCCAGTTCTATGATTGCATAGGAAATAGAACAATGGAGGTTTGTTATGGTAGCCTATATGGTAAATTTTACATTGTAATGGTGAGGTCAGTGTGAGGACGACTGCAACTGGATGAGGACATCAAGAGGGCAGAAAAATACTGCTTGTTGTCCTCTCCAAGTTTAACCAATCAGGATTGAGACTTACACAGTAGTTTTTCAAGGCTAGTCGGAAGTACCCACACTGGAGTAACTACTTTTAAATCTCTCCAAAACAGCCCTAAAAAACAGAGGATGAAAAATTCTGTTTTTATGGCCTTGTTAAAATTGCAAACTGGTTTTCAGGAAGAGATAACAATCAGGAAGTGAGGTGACCATAGCACATAGCTGCCCCTACACTCCTCAACAACTCTAAATAACATAGAAAGGTTTGGTAACCCTATATTTCATACGGATTGCATTTACACAGTCGATTTTGGGATCTGAAGTATCTTTGAAATATCTCCAAGTGACTTTCTTTACTTGTTCAAATCAATGATTTGCTTCTTCAGATCTGTACTCAGCTCCTCAGACTTTACCACTGTAATGTTCAGGGGTCTAATGATTGTATCAGATGGGCCTTATTTAAACTGACAGAGGAGTCAGCAGCTGTAGTCAATCTTATTCACTCACATGAAGGTAACAGGTCATACCACTAAGAAATGTGTTAACACAACTTGCTACATCACCTAATCTGATATTTCAAGTTGCTAAATGTATATTTTTGACCCAGCAGATTTTGTCATGTTTCCAAAAAGCTATGATAAATTTATCACAGAACCAAAATGCATCATTGTTTTTTTCTGATAGAGACACATATTATTCCATCATGTAATTTGAGAGTTACTGTTGTTCATGACTGTGGTACTTGTTAATGTCTCATTTACATCTTTAAAAAATTGGTTGTCAGTTTTTCTTTTTTTGGGTCATAGTTTTCATCCATTTGTTTCAAAGGCCTAGTGGTCATTAAAAATAAGAGAGAAAAATAGCCAGACTGCAGTTTGTCTGTTAAACCTGGCAAACACTCAGGGAGCGTAATGTCCTTGCAATAGTTCCAAGACTAAGCGACACTTCAGTCTTTTTGAGGCCTCCTGCCCTCATCTGATGTCACTTGTCGGGAGGTTGAAGTCCGTCACCGTCCAATTTACATACTTCCATTCAAGTCCTTTTATAATAGTTGACACACCAGTGAACACACACAAGGCCGCAGCCAAACATGAATGAACTGGACTTTGTTCGGGGGTTCCTGTTTGGAGAGCCAGAATAGAGGATGACCTCACTGTTGTGGAGATGAATGGTTTGTTTGTAACAGAAAAAGCATCTGGAAAAAAACTTTTCCAATCAAGTCCTCTGGGATGAAAAACATTCAGCGGAGCTGCCCCTGAACAGGCTGAATGTTTATGGTGGATTTCCTGCCATTGCCACCCTGACAGCAGGTGACCAGTAGCTCGCTAGCAGCCTCATTTGTTAAATCAGAAGTTTCTGTCTCTTAACAATAGAGGACAATTACAGGAAAACACAGAAGAAGAAGAAGTCGTCACCACTTCTCAGCTTGTTTCCGTTTTCCTGACACTGATCTCTGTCTGAGCTCAGACTGTCTATGCTCACTGCAAACACAGAAAAACATTATGTTTGGCCTGTTAGCAGTCATGTTTCTTGCTGAAGATGCAGCTAATCTGCTGACAATTTAACCAAGTGGCAAACATAACCATAAAAATGCTGATCATCCTTTAGATGCCCAGAGCTCATACCATATTATTATAATCAGGACATCACTTTATCTCTTACAAACCACTTTATAGTCCTTGACTGTGAGGAAGGGCATAAACCTTTTAACTGACTAAATACACTAAACATGGATGATGCAGTAATGTTTTCTTCTGTCCCTTGGCAACACATAAGAGACATCATCAGCTGAAAGTATCTAATGATAATAATATGTTTAAAAAATCTGTAGGCGATTGACTGACAGCGACTTGATCTGATTTCCATATCACACATTATGTGATTTTATGTGTCACAATATAGCAGTTAATGTTTTCAGTTATACTCCCACAAACACTCTAGGGTTGGTTTTATCTCTTATTTTACCACTTTGGCCCAAAGTGAAATATCTCGACAACTATTGGATGAACTGCTATGAAATATTTGACCCGCATTCATGGTACCCAGACAATGTATGATAACTTTAGTGATCCTCTAGTCTGACTCACTGGATGTAGGCTGCTGGCATAAGCTTGCCATTGGCTGCTCATTCCAGTTGCCTTTTAAAATCCACTTTACTGCAGGAAACAACAACAACCTCAAGACAGCAACCGACCACACTGAAAATTTCAAGTTATGTGGAGGATTTGAACGATTCAAATCCTTGGCAAAACTTGAAATTTTCTTTGTGGTAAGTTGCTGCTCCGAGGTTGTTTCCCATCATGAAGAAAATGTTAACACACATATAGTGGATGGAAGGAAAAAGCTGACTGACATGAATGGTAGCTTTTACCCACATATTACATTCTGCAACTCAGACTGAGGTTAAGGAAAAGTCATGGTTTTCTTTATTAAACCAGACAGCTGTTTTCCCTACCCTTTACCAAGTGCTGGCAGTGTGAATGCTGAACCAATGAAAATAAATGAATACATTTATAAAACAATATTAATGCTGTAGTTAGTAAAAGTGGGTATTGTTCTGCAAAACCCAATAAAAGTTATTACATGTAACTAACATGTTCAGTATCAGCATATTAGTCACCTGCAAAATGCATTAATTTCTTCATTATGGTAATGGAAGAAGTAATCCAGTTGCAAGTGCATTTCCTTCAACTAGTTTTTGCTGTTGCAGTTTAGTCATACAGTATATAGATGTTTTTTGTTGAAGAAAGGCTGGATTTGTCAGAATCAGGTCAGTCAGAAATCGCCTTGAATCGACTTGACTTGACAGTGACCTTCTTTTAGTCCAGTTTGATGTGTAGCTCTACACTGCAACAGTTTGTCCCGAAGCATAAAGACGCTACATGTTCCACAAAGCTTCCTGTCTACTGTTACCAACCAGAAGCCTTGTCTCCAGACACTGAACCTGAAACTCTCACATTAGCCAGAGCTGGTTTCTGATGGATCCTCATCCCCTTCAATGCTCTGTCTGTCTCGCCTCTGTGTACCCACGGCGGCCCGGGCCTCTCGCCTGTCCCGCTTCCATTGTCCCTCTGCTATTGACGGAAGGAGCGTAAACCAACACTGTCGTTCCCATTCGGATCCAATATGGCCGAGATCTGACACCATGTGAAGCAGCGGCTTGGCTTCTCTCAGAGGGATCCTGTTGCTGAGGCAGAAAAAATAAAAAAATACGTAGAGCTCAAGTCCAGTTTAGCATCAGAGAGGGAACATTGTCAGCAAAGCTGCAGGAGAGGGGTGAGGTGAGGAGGAGGAGATGCAGAGGAAACAATGTGAGATAATGAAAGGACAGCAGAGCTGACAGATTGAAGAATGATTACAGCATGATCTTAAATGAGGTTTTCTAAGTAACTGATGTTTTACATCCCAGTAACGCGATGACTAAAAGTAGAAATTGGTCCTCCAAACTTCTCAAGCTGGATTTCCAACCTGGCTACTTACAATACACCATTTGTGTCTACATAGTTTCATTAACTGTACATTTGTTGGAAATTTTCACCACAGAAATAGAATAACAACAATAACATATCAGACATTCTCCATCTTGGAGCCGCATCTCGTAGACTAGTTTTAGGATCCTTATTGTTCATTTTAGGCTGTTTGCTGTGAAGTTTTGTGTTTAAAGTAATTAACACAAGCTCTGGCAATATTCATTCGTCACAGGACTACAGTAGGTCTGCAACCATCAATTCTTTTAAAGTTGAATCATTGTTAGGATGTAAAAATAATGAATATTGACTGGGAATATTCTGTGAAATCCCGATTAACATATTCAAAGGTCTTTCTATGGCTGATCAACAGTCAAAGCCCCCAAAATGTGTTTATTATTATGGAAAACTGTAAAACTAGTAAATATTCACATCTGAGACACTTGTACCAGCAAATTTATGTTGCTCCTTCTAATTAAAAAAAATAATCTTATTAAAGTATTGTTGATAATTAATATAATTAATTAAAAATTTAAATAATGTTTATAATTGATTTTCTGTGAATCAAAAAATCCTCCAACCCTTTCAGCTCGGTAGTACTTGTTAGTGTCTGGGTGGCTGGGGACACAACGAAATGGCATGTAATATGAGGGTCAGTGCAAGTCCAGCAAGCATCAAATCCTGTGGCGCCCCAGGAAGTCGATCCAGCAGTGGTCAGGGCAGTTACAGTGTAGATTAGTCAGCTTCAACAGTTCCTGCCTCAGTACAGAATAACTTCACCTACAGTTTATAATCTTAAAATGTGAAGGTGAGTCAGCACAGTTGAGTAGCTGCTTCCCTGCAGGGCCAGATTAACCTGCCCTCCATCGGTTACAGGTTTGCTGTGCAGGAATATCCTGTAATTGTCACTGTGTATCCAGCAGACACTTTAACTGGCCTCACAGAGAAGCAGATGTTCTGACATCACTCAACATGGCAGCCTCCACAAAACTGAACACTACTCACCAGCATTGCTCATTATTATATCAGTAAATAAGAGTACTGCAAGGCTGGAGGAGCCTCCAGCTGCAACAGTCTGTGACTGCTTAAGCTCCTAATGAGACCAGTTATGGCTAGCTAGTTTAACATTTAATAGCTTGACTGGTTGCAGATATCTGTAATTCAGTTCTTCCTGGTCAAAAACAAAATGTCAGATATCCACAGTAACATTCTGCCACAACAAATGACATAACTTTAACCATTCAATGGGGTTCTCATTAGAGATATCTGCAAGTCAGCTGCAGATATCTACTATTCACGTTGTGGATATCAACAGCTGTATTATGACTAGTTGTAATAACTTTCAATTATCTACAGTTTTATTCAAACTAGTCATAATTTTAGTAATTTCCCATGAATTAATTACATCTACACTGTTTTTTAGATTCTTAAATTAAGGTTGAATTAGTCAGAATGGTGTTGTAGATATGTAAAACTGGAATTCTGCCTTGTTTAGATGTAATTACAGATATCTTGGATTAGAGTTCTGATTAGGCAAAATACAATTGCAGATGTCTGTGGTCACGAAACCAGCTGCGGCAAGGCCGAGGCAGGGCCAGCTGGCTATCGTGCTGCAACTGTAACCGCATAAACCACCTTTTTACCACCAAGAGAATTGAGTTCTGAGCCCATCCAGACTTCATCGTAGGTCTTCAACTGTGTCTGGAGACAAAAAAATGAGTAAATGCTGTAAATTCCAACCACAATTTTCTTCTTCATAGGTTCCTGCATAGGGACTTTGAGAATGAGCTCGATCTATTTAATGGCAATTTTCCTTTTCTTATCTCCAACACCAAGCGCTATTACTTCTGCTAACTTTGTTCAAATGTTTTGCTCAGCTAATAAATGTTAAATCGGCCTGCCAGAGTTGGTAGGAAATAGACACCTTATCCCAAAAGCCAAGTCATCTACTCCCTGAGTGCAGCTGTTCAGTCAAGCGAGCCATGCCTTCACATGTCTACGCCGACAACTGGGAGCTAGTATCCATAGGCTAGTCATTGGCATTCTGAAGGAACATTTAAACAGGCACTGTTTATACCACACAGGTGAGAAGCATATATATAAAAAAATCTAATATAGTTACACATGTGGTTCGAAGGGTAAGCTGCCACACTTGGGGTTGGATGAGCAAAGGAATGCCAGTCAGCAGCAGAATGAGTTCAGTGAGTGACTCGATTTGTGGAATGAAAAGGAAAAGATCCTTCCCACCTCATCTTCTACCACCAATCTCTCAGGAGCTAAATCAGTCGCTGGCTTCAACATAGACTTTGGCTCACATAGTTTTGGCCTCATAAGTCATCAAACACAAGAAGCCTGGAATTTGTGAATTTCCGACCTCTAAATTGAATCAAATACAGCACAGCCACAGGACAGAATGTAAAGTTGTTAAAAAAATGAAAAGAATATTTAAATGGGTCTTATTTTGCCTGAGACTGAATGAGTGGCAGAGTTTTGGACAAATGAATAGAAAAATAAAAGAGCTGGAAACTGTCAAACAGTCTTCTAAGTCTTCCACGTGTGACCCATTTGGCTGGCGTGGAGGAACAAAGCTGCGTTTTCCAATGAGTTTTGCTGACAGCTTCAGCTTCATGTTTGGTTAAATGCTGGAAAAAATTTGACTCACATTATTTTTTCCTGTATTCTTTCCCTGGAATCTAACAGCAGCTGAACGAGGTCAAACAGCGGAAACTTTGGCTTCTGAATAAAATATCCGACAGAATAGAACAGACAACCCACAGGCCTCTGTATTTATACTTACACTAAAGCAAACCTAAGAATGCCTGATAGAATGAACTGGTTTGGTTATCATGCTATTCATAATGCTGCTACATACAGTAACCCAACAATCACCTGTCATTTACATTAACATGTTATATGAATAACATATGACAACAAATATATAAATATTAAATATTTCCATTGTCATTTTGTCTGTGAATGTTCTCATTCATCCAGGTCATAGTCATTCTGGGCAATCCAATCGAAGGCAACTGGACTCAGTAGTAGTCTGGCCCAGTATGGCCCAGTATGGCCCAGTATGGCCCAGTGTGACTCGAACAACTCTGACGAGTGTTGCTCTCGATTGGCCCCATGTGACTCCTAATGACTCTGACAACCCCAACGACTGTCGTTACATCATGGAGCACCATCTGAGTCACACCTTTGGAGCACTAATGGCCGTTAGTCACCACTGGTCTTTGCAAACACCTCCACAGAAGTTAAATACTTGGGTTCCTCACCAGCAAGTCAGACTAGCCCAGTCTAGTCTTGACACACATGAACAGATGAAGCCACTTGGAGGGAGGAGAAACGTCTTCACAGACATATTACTGAGTCCAGTTGCCTTCGATTGAATTGCCCAGAATGTCATTTTGTCGTTTTACTGCATTATTACATCTGATTAATAATCATTGGAGAAAAACAAAAAACAGACAAATGGATTTTCAGCCCTGAGTAGAGTCTGCAGGCTTCCTCACAAGCAGCAGCCCCAACAAACTCCACAAAGAGGCAGGACAGCTTGCACAACTACACAGTGAGGTTGTCGGAGCCACAAGTTCACAATCACCAGGAAACGAGTCCTCAGTCTGCATCGTGTTCCTAGATCTCACTGTAAGACTCATCTCACCCATGGCTGAATCGGAGCTTTGGTGACATGAAAATGCAAATATTTTTCTTTCAGAAGTTTAACGTCCATCTTCAGGCATTAATTCAACCTGAAAACTAGCAGCCATGGCAATGACTGCTTTTTTCCCCTGTATCTTCCAGCTGGGGTCATCCCTATGTTCCCCAGGTCCTATGTTCCCCGTTTTTCCTAAAAAGGGTCCTATGTTCCCCGGTCACATACAAAGCGGGGAACATAGGACCCTTTTGGGGGAAAGCGGGGAACCTAAGACCCTTATTTAGAAAAAGGGTCCTTTGTTCCCCGGTCCCATACAAAGAGGGGAACATAGGACCCGGGGAACATAGCACCCGGGGAACATAGGTACGCTCCCTTCCAGCTTATAAAAAACGCCACTGGGACATGTTAGCAAGGTAAAAGACAAACATACTGGATGTCTCCTACAACACTGAAATCTGTTTTCAGTGATTGTGCATTGCACCCTTCAGATTTCCATATTGGACTAGAATTGCCTTTTAAACCAGTGGTGATGTTACAATTTCTGCTTTTAAACTGTAAACTAGGGTTTAAATTTTCCTGAAACAGTTTAAACATTTTAGAGTAGGACCCAAAACACTGAGGGAGACTTACATGAGCATTTTTTTTTTATCAGTCGACCCAGCCTCGGTCATTGGGATGTAGGTGGTTGGACAGTCAGAGGAAGCCATTTGTTGTTTACTGAATGAATACAAATTCATTCAGGAGGCTGAATGTGCAGTAGATGAACAGTAAGCAGATAAAAGTGTGCAGCCATTTAGACACATTGTTACTTAAAACATGCTCTGCTTTGGCTCTTCAGTCCTTTAAGCCACTCTGACAAGCCGATCGCTTTCCTCTCTGTGAGGATTTTTAAAATTCACCTCCTGATCTCAGTGAACCTCACACGGTCGGCCGCTGCTGCTTGTCCTCTGATTATCCGCCGGCGGAGCGCCAAGAGAGTTGTTAGCTCTGTGTGGGGAGTATGGGAACTTTCTGCTCCAATGGAAATACCACAGAGCTCCTATTACCCACAATGCATTATTCAACCAGTCGGCCACTGAGCGGGGGTAATGCAAAACAGAGCCAAATGGACCAGTTTAAAAACCTGCATGTTTTAGCTGATGAACTACATGCCCTGTATATTTTACATAAATGAACTGCAGACCTTTTTCCAAACTGTGCCTTTCACATGGATTCACTTGTTTCCAAACAGCCACTGGTTTTCTGTTTTGTTTTTTTTTCATGAAAAGCTTGCAAAGAGGTTCATGACAGGGAACAATGAGTCACGTCTTGACAGATGGAAATACAAAAATAACACCTGCTGACAAAATGTACTGGCAAGAATAACACTTCATGATGGTGCATTTTGATCACTTTTCATCAGCTACTTAATATTCTATGACTTTGACAAACAAGAATTAAATATTCCAATTAAATATTTCCAATGAGATATTCCAGAGGTTATGAGATTTTATTGTCTTAAAAACTGAGTTTTAAATCCATCCTCAAACCAGTACAGTGATCTTTAACAGTAATAGTAATCTCAAACAGTCTGACATCCCACTTTCTCACACCACAAACAAACAAAATGTAACCAAACCTTTAGTTTTTACACTGTTTAGCTTATCTTCATATCAAGTCTTTTCTCAAGTTAGCTGAATGGTAACTGGTCGTCTTCTGAAGGCAGAGGTGAGGCAAACCGGACCACTAGAGCACACAGTCCCAGCATGTCCAGAGAAAGCTGAAGGGAAACTAGAACCAGAAGAGTAGTCCTACTGACATGTGTAATGTTCGTAACTAAAAACCCTGCAGTCACTGCAGTATTTCATGTATTTCAGGACATCGCACACAAACACTGCTTGACCAAGGCCACTAATACACGCATGCCCTCCTGTTACATACACCAATCAGGCATAACATTATGACCACCTGCCTAGTACTGTGTTGGTCCCCTTTATGTGGTCCAAAATGCTCTGAACCATTGGGCATGGACCAGAGGACCTCTCAGGGTGTCCTATGGGGTCTGGCACCAGGACCAGGGCAGTGGATCCTTTGGGTACTCTGGCTTGTGCAGTGGGGCCTCTGTCAATCCAACTTGTTCCACTGCATCCTGTTGATGCTTGATCAGAATGGGCTCTAGGAAGTTTGGAGGTCAAATCAACATCTTGGGCCATTGTCATGTTCCTCAACATGTTCCTGATTGGTTGATGTTGTTGCCATGTGGTGGGGTGCATTTTCCTGTGGGGGTAGGCCAGTGACATTTGGGATTGCCATTTACATGAGGGAGTGTGCTTG
>OMNN01090047.1:0-18059 GCA_900302755.1 Chromis chromis
CAATCATACAGAATCTGTCAAGGTTTTGACAGACATAGTGAGACACAGGAGGGAAAATATGAATTATGAGATTAATGCACACCAACATATAAAGACATTTAAAAATAAAGAATAAAAACTAAAGACGGCCTACTTTAGACTAATTGACTGCTACAGCACTGAAAGATAATGAATGGACAGAGAACAGGGTATATTGTGAAAGATAATACAAACAGTAGGAGACACAAGTCCAAAAAAAATCATCTGTAACTGTAAACTAGCATTATGAAGGAGTTACTGTTCAGAAGACATGTTTAAGTTCTCTCTACGTCTATCAATGGTTGTTTTTTTACTTGAATTGAGCAAGCTCTTGCTGTAACTTTATTTTGGAGAGATTCATGTTGCTAAAATATTAAGAAATATTAAGAAGACATGCTTTTGCTGTTTATGTTGGGTAAATTCATTGTCATTAATCGAGTAATCAAAAAATAATTGTTAGAATAATCGATAAATTAATCGTTAGATTAATCGACTAATCGAAAAAATAATTGTTAGATTAATCTATAAAAAAAATAATCGTTAGGTGCAGCCCTAGTTGTTTCCATAGAGGTGCAGGACTTTATATTTCAGTGAACAATGAGCCCACAGTGAGTGAAAATATGACAGGAACAAAAAACAACTGCTTGTAGTTCAGAGGGTAAATGAACATCTTCATATTCTTTTACCTGTAATGGAGTATTTTCTGTGATGTGGTATTTGTTACTGCAATTATTCTTATACCACTGTGTCGATCCCACATTAAAGCCAACGCCCTGGTGGGAATAATGTTCCACGTTTTGACCTTTTTCTGTGAACCAGACAACAGAGAAGCAATGTACAGACATTGGTGGCATTTCCACGGCACATTAATGCCCATGCCTGGCTCATAATGACAGAAAATGAAAACATAAAAGCAAATGACTCTGGTAATTGAACAGTGTTGTATATTACTGCGCAGCACCGTGCCGTTTATTGCATGCTGTCACCGCGCTCGCTGCTTCTGTGGGGTTTTACATCAGCATATGTCAGCGTGGCTGCTCTCGCCCACCGCTCTGACTCACGCTGGTGACGAAAACCTCACACACTCGTACGCTTGGTTCACTAAGTTCGCTGCCCACTCATCTCCCTGTCTTCCCCCTCTCCCTGCAGTTACTCTGGTAACAGCGGAGGTGCCGGCATGGGCGTTCGGCCTCCCTCAGACTTCACTCAAGCTGCTGCCGCCGCTGTTGCTGCCGCCGCTGCCACAGCAACCGCCACTGCTACGGCAACTGTCGCAGCAATACAGGAAAAACAGAACCAGGAGCTGAGCTATGGCCAGGTAAACGTCCCCGAGGGGAACCACACACCAAGCATAAACAAAAGAGAAAGCCACATAACCCAGTGCAGCCATTTGTTTTCACTAGAGCTCCAACAATCTGTCCATCAATTTCTAAACATCCTAAAACACTTGAACACATGAGCTCCACCTTTCCAGATGTTTGGATCGGCTCCTTTCTTTGCCACACATGATTGTAAAGTGACTGTCTTTGAGTTTTGGAGTATTGATTGAACAAAACCAGACCTCCCCAAGAAAACTCTCTTAAATGTGGTGAAATGTTACTGTGCAGTTTTCACGGTTCATACTGTGTATATACTGTAAATGTCTTATCCACTCTTCATCCTGTTCACACTGTTGATGCTGTCATTTATCCTTATCTTTATATTTACATTTATTGGTCAGTCTGTGTCAGTTCAGAGAGAATTCAGGAAATCAGTTGCTTCATCATCTGATTATGTTCAGAGTTGATTTAGATTGTTTTTGGGACCCAAAACAAAGTTCTGTAAAAAATGTACAGTTTTGAAAATTTTGTATGGGATTTTTTTGTAAAAAGTCTCATCTGGGAAGCCATTTTAATTCTGCTGCTCCACCATCCCAGATTTTGTTAAGAGTTTAATTATGTGTTTTAATATATTTTGGCTGAATTTTATTTTGTTCTTTTTCACCTCAAAAAATGTCTTAACTGAGAAGTAATTTCAAGAGTTCAGGTACCAGTCAAAAGTCTGGACACACCTTCTCATTCAATGGTTTTTATTCATTTTCATTATTATCTACATTGTAGTTTAATACTGAAGACATCAAAACTATGAAAGAACACATATGGAACTATGTAGTAAACTAAAAAGTGTTAAACAAACCAGAATATGTTTTCTATTTTAGATTCTTTAAAGTAGCCCCCTTCTGCTTTGATGACAGCTTTGCACATTCTTGGTATTCTCTCAGCCAGCTTCATGAGGTTGTCTCCTGGAATGGTTTTCCAACAGTCTTGAAGGACTTCCCAGAGGTGCTGAGCACTTGTTGGCTGCTTGTCCTTCACTCTCTGGTCCGACTCATCTCAGTTGGGTTTAGGTCAGTTGATTGTGGAGGCCAGGTCATGTGACGTAGCCCTCCATCACTTTCCTCCTTGGTCAAACAGCCCTTACATAGCCTGGAGGTGTGTTTGGGCTCATTGTCTGGTGGAAAAACAAATGATGGTCCCAGTAAAACCAGATGGGATGGCGCTGCAGAATGCTGTGGTAGCCCTGCTGGTTAAGTGTGCCTTGAATTTTGAATAAGTCACCAACAGTGTCACCAGCAAAGCTCCCCCACACCATCACACCTCCTCCTCCATGCTTCACAGTGGGAACCACACATGCAGAAACCATCCACTCTCCTTCTCTGGTCTCACAAAGACACGGCGGTTGGAAGCAAACATCTCACATTTTGACTCATCAGATCAAAGTACAGATCTCCACTGGTTCATTCCTTCTTCTTCTTGTTCATCCTCAGTAGAGTAGCTTCTTGGCAGCAGTTCCACCATGAAGGCCTGATTCACGCAGTCTCCTCTGAACAGTTGATGTTGATATTTGTCTGCTACTTGAACTCTGAAGAATTTCTGTGGGCTCTAATCTGAGGTGCTGTTCATTTGCAGTTTCTGAGGCTGGTAACTCTAATGAACTTATCCTCTGCAGCAGAGGTAACTGTTGGTCTTCCTTTCCTGGGGCAGTCCTCATGAGAGCCAGTTTCATCATAGCATTTGATGGTTTTGGCGACTGCACTTGAGGATACATTCAAAGTTCTTGAAATTTTCCAGATCAACTGACCTTCATGTCTTAAAGTAATGATGGACTGTCATTTCTCTTTACTGAGTTAAGTGGTTCTTGCCATACTGTGGATTACAACAGTAGTCAGATAGGGCTATCCACTGTGTACTAACCCTACCACTTTTTTTTAAACTCATTTTCTATTAAGGACAGTGCAGTGCAAAGGTTTTAGGCTCTGTCAGTGTATTGAAGTATACAAGCATTAGATTCTACAAATTAAAGTCCTTACTGGGCTTTCACATAATTTTTGCAAAGTTTCTTTTGACTGGTTTCTACTAGGATTCTGAGGCTTCTTACTTCCTAAGAGTTTGCTAATTCATAAGTCAAAGTTTAGGACATTTCTTAAGAGTGTTTTTTCAAAGTTTTCTACATCCTGGCCCTGTTTAGCAGTCGTGATGTTTGGTTGCAGGACTGTGGGAGGGGTGCAAAGCAGACGCTGCTTTTCTGCTGCTTGCACAGATCCATGACACATGCTTCTTATTAACAGCAGAGACGGCACATAATTTGACACGGCTCTCTCTTGCCAGACTATTTATTCTATAAACTACTTATCTGCATAATGAGTCACTGTAGCAGCTCAACAAACTGTTTCCAGCTGAAATGAAAAGTAAATACAGGCTGTACAACATCAAGCAATTCAATATGCATGTTTGCAGTCATTGCCATGTCTTTACTACATTTACTACATATTGAAGAAAAAACACCATACAAATTTATCCCAGGGTACTACTTTCGAGGCATTGGAGTAAATGCATTTATCCACTTCTGTTATCTATGGAATGACTTGTTCTTCTGCCGATATATAGGAGATCTCTTGAGGTGTTATGAGCCTTAAAACCCGCCGGCGAGTTTGAAAGGCGTGTTATCTTTAAGAAAGGGCCAAAATGATACTATTCATGAGAACCAAAAGTGTAAAAATAGAGAGAATCGTAGGATTTTCAACCTTCTGACAGTCCATGAACTAAATATATATATGATGTGTGGGGGCTGTTGGGAAAATGAACCAAATCAAAGCTAAAAATTGCCACATTTGATCAAAATCACTTTATTCTACTTGTCTTATTTTAAACTTCTCCAAACACAAAGTGTTTGCATCTGGCCCTGTAAAAATGAAAACATTTTCAGCTCAACTGAGAAGCCATGACTGACACAGATGTGACCACATGTTTACTTGTTTTTTATGCTTTATAGCATTGTAACTATGTCATCAGGCACAGAATACATTTCTGAGTTGTCTCTACCTCTATCCATGGCTGTGCTGTTTCCATAAAGGTGCACGACTTTATACTGCAGTAAAAAACAAGCCCATAGTGAGCAAAAATGTGACAGGAGCAAAAAAACCGCCTTGGAGTTCAGAGGGTATATAACAAGGTGAGAAATCATCATGGAATAAGTTTAGGGGAAATCTTATCTTATCAGTTTTGAATGTAGTTCATGGCTGTGAAATGGAGAAGGACCTGTAACTCTGAAAATTAGTATGAAGGTAAAATTTTGCATGGCTTCATTAAATTATAGTTATTGTAGATAGATAGATAGATAGATAGGTACTTTATTGATCTCGAGGGAGTTTATTGTACACAAAGATCAGCTGATTCTCAGGGTCATGGATTTGCCCAACTCCTAACAGACCAGCTCATCTATCAAGCTTTTTTGAGATAGGAGTATTTTTTGTTTGTTTGTTTTTTAAGTAAAGAAAGCTTATAAAACACTTTATTCCCAAAAAAGACAAAGTTGCCTGATGAATATGAGCCCTGTTGTTTTTTCTGCAGCCTTTCCCTATCTCTCGCACTGTACTACGCTTTACAAACTGTCCAGACTGTGGAAAACCACTGAGCTTTGTTTTCACCCCTCCTGTCGTACTTCCCTTTCCCTCCCAGATGGGTGGAGCATCCTCTTACAGCACCCAGTTCCTGTCTCACTCGGGCCCCCGTGGCCCTCCAGGGATGAACCCTGGTGGGATGGTCCCTTCCAGGCCCGGGCCGCCTCCCTCTTCTGCAGGCTTGTATCCCTCTCACCCTGCGCAGACGCAGAGGATGCCCCAGCACGGAGGCTATCCAGGCGGACAGCAGGGGCTCAAACGGCCCTTCCATTCAGAGGTCAGTGCATGTTTGCTCACATGTTAAAAAGTTTAAAGTGCAAATACACTTTATTATTATTTTCTTTACTTAGAAAGAAAAGGCATAGATGCACACAAAGAGAGCTGCATCAATTAATCAGTTACTTGTCAACTATTAAATTAATCTGCAACTATTTTGACAATGGATTAATAGGAAAGTGTCAATTCTATGATTGCAGATTCTTAACTGTGAATTATTTCGTAACAGATTCACACACTGTATTTTTGACTGGGTCAGACCGTGTTGCTCCACCGTCCAAGATTTTGTTCAGAGTTTACATATTTGTTGTTAATATATTATTTTGGCAGAACTTTGAGAACTTCATATATTTCCATAACTACCATAGATATTGTTTTCACTTTAAAAATATTTTACCTGGGAAGTCATTTTATGAGTTCAGTATCTCCAGAAATATAACACTCACAGTCACAACATTTGGTGAGTACACAGAACAGATTTTAGCAGATTCAAATTCAGCAAAGCCAAATTTTGAATTATTGCCCCTTGAAAATAAAAAAACATAATATGTGAGGCAAGTATGGCAAGACAAGGTTCAGTTTTTTTGCTATATTGACAAGTCAAAATTGTGATGTGGACTCATTCAGAGGAACACAAAAGCTGGTGTGCAGAAAGGTCTATAGCTTGTCATTATGTGCGCAACATTACAAGCTGCTTCCATGTTGTTTTCATACTGAAATTTAATAACATATGGGCCGTATTATACCTTACTGAATGTTCCATGTCTGTTGAGTGGACAACACACAGTAGAGTCCAGTAAAGAAAGGATCAGACTTGACTTTATTTAAACCAATACCAATCCAATAAAGTATGCCCGGACATCTGTCTGTGAAGGTTCTCAGTCATCCAGGTCATGGTTATCCTTGTAGTTTCAATGGTAGCATCTGGACTTGGTTGAGTTTGTTGAAGACGTTCCACTTCTCATCCAAGAGGCTTCATCAGTTCTAAACTGACTGGTTGGGAGTTCCAGGTTTTAGACTCTTCAGGATCCATTAACACTATTGAAGCTCCAGTCTGATGGGTGTGTGTTGCCCCTCGCCTCATTATGCGAGTTGTTAGGTCATTCCCTCTCACAATGGGGTTCGTTAGGGCCCTAGAGGCCAGGTTGTGGCCATCCTTAAGAACAGAACAGAACCCATTCTCACCTGGCCAATTTTCAAACGACATCTGTAATGTCAGTCCAACTTCTTCATCTTTTCCAGGGTTTTCCAGGGCAGCAGTATGGCTCTGGCGGGATGTCAGGGTACCCTAACCAGCCTTTGCAGTACCCCACTGGTCCACAGCAAAGATGTGCCCCCTCACCGTCTTACCCCTCCAGCCGGATGCCTCATATGGGGCAGTACTCATCGGGATCACACAACCCAGCACAGTTTCCCCCTGGAGCCGGCCAGCCCAATCCTCCACAGTATTATAAGGTGATCACAAACTAGAGCCTGACCTGCTCCTACAAACATGTTTGAGCAAAGATTTATTTTTTTTATAACACTTTAAAATAGAAGTTACTGTAGAGCAGGGGTAGCCAACCCTGGTCCTCGAGGGCCCCTGTCCTGCATGTTTTAGATGCTTCCCTCTTCCAACACACCTGATTCAAATGATCAGGATCATTATCAGGCTTCTGCAGAGCTTGATGATGAGATGATCATTTGAATCAGTTGTGTTGGAAGAGGGACACATCTAAAACATGCTGGATAGTGGCCCTCGAGGACCAGGATTGGGCACCCCTGCTGTAGAGAATATGAGCAAAAATAAAACTTACAAAGCAGAAATAATAAGAAGACATTTAAGACACTGTAGTGAGCTGAGTCGTGAGAAAATCCAGTAAATTCTTTTATTTTATTTAGTTTTATAGCACATTTCAAAGTGCTTCACAGATGACTGATGAGCTGATAGATAAGAGATAGAGATACGATAGAACAAGTAGAGTTAATTACAGCAAATTAACTCTCTAAACCCAAAGGACTCACAAAATGTCGTTTGTGCAGTACAGCACACTTATGAATGCCATCAATCATTAAAAAATAAAAGCAAAAACAGTTTATTTTTGCCAGAGTTTTCTGACCAATCATGACTCATCACTGATGAGTAGTTCAGGGACTGTAGAAAAGTTGAAACTCTCACAATACTTCATGATTTGACAGTTTGTGGCTCTATTGAATGTTGTGATTTGGTACCATGCCACATCCGGCAATGGGTTTTGGGGTTCAAAGGGTTAATCAGGAGAATAATCAGCAGATTGATCAATAATGAAAACAGTCGTTTGAGGCAGGTCAACTAAGTGTATCAAACTCCTTGAATATGTTTTTTTAATAATTAGAATTAACAGATTTTATTTATTTTTTTATTTTTTTTTAAAGCCGAAGATCTAATAATATATTAATAATAATCTAAGTCATCTAAAATGTTGTCATCAATGGCAAATCTTTTAGTGTTGCGACTATGGGCTTTTTTGATTTCAAACTATTTTTTGTCATATTATAAACCATATTATAAACTAGTTGTTTGAGAATGATCGATAAGATTAGTCTCTGTTTAAAGATGATATTTGTTGATGTTTGATCAAATGAACAGGAGAAATAAAAGGAATTTAGACCAACGTGACCGCCACAAAGACATGTTTTCTGCACTTCTTTGTGTCCACATCGATGGATAATTATCTTGAGTATCGTGTTTCTTGTGTTTGGTCTCCAGTCGGAGCCTTTCAATGGTCAGGGCAGCTTGCCATCTGGAGGAACAGGAGGATACAATGCTTTCACACAGGCTGCAGTGAACGGGGTAAGCCATTTGTGCTTTCAGTTTGCTAATAACACACAGAAACATGATGATGGGCTTTTCTTGTCGCGCACTTTGAAGATTTTAAGGTTCTAAACATTCGTCCTCATCCTCGTCTCTCAGCCAGGTCGGGGGGGAGTTATGCCCGGGTATCCCAGCTCGCCGATGGGAGGGAATCCCACCCCTCCGATGACACCTGGGACCTCCATACCTCCCTACCTTTCCCCAGGCCAGGACACCAAACCCCCCTACCTTCCACCAGACACCAAACCCAACATCAACACCCAGCAGCCCTCAACAGGTGAGACAGAAACCCACAAGTCAGGATGACAAACACAAGATTTAACATATGGATTGGGAGACTAATGCACAGTAAAATACCAAAAATAGAACAAAGTGACTTGAACAATGTGAATAAAATGAATAGTAAATGAAAAAACTTTTAATAAAACCTGCTTCAGAAGAACTAATTCAACAATTCAGTATAAGGTAAACAGTTAACCCTCCAAACTCCAAGCAGTCTTGGTGTTTTCTGCTCCTGTCATCTTTCTTCTCTCTACTGCAATATAAAGTCCTGCACCTCTATGGAAACAGCACATCATGGCTAGAAGTAGACAGAACTCAGCAATCTCTTCTGTGCAGTATGACACAAATACTTTGCCATACGTCATAAAAAAGAACAAACAAAATCTGAATTTCTTTGATCATTTTAAAATGACGTGATTTTCCTGCTCTAGATTGTGTCTGTTGAGTCACCAGTTTAAGCTTTAGTTCACTGATGCATCGTTGACTCCAACACCTCTGTTTCCCACTCAAGGAAACCCCAGCGATGACCTGCGTCTGACCTTCCCGGTACGAGATGGTGTCGTGTTGGAGCCGTTCAGACTGGAGCACAACCTGGCCGTCAGTAACCATGCCTTCCAGCTCCGCGACTCTGTCTACAAAACGCTCATGATGAGGTAGAGTTCAGTTCACTTAGAACTGTGTAACTTCACACCAGGTGCTCAGGCTGGCAGACCCACAGTTACACCTCCCATGCCTTTACTAGAAAAGTTTGTCGGCTAGTGTGCCAGTCAGATTTCTCTTTTTACTATTGCATTCCAGTGTCACATTCGTTATATTTTGAATGATAGAAAACACTGTTAGTACAAACTTGAGCACTTTATTTGCTCCGTTATTGGTGAGATGTTGAAAATCTCCCTCTGAAATGCAGCTCCATGTTGACATGATTCATCACATCATTTTATTCATGCTGCTGATCTCCCAAAGGAGATCTGCTATACTCAGATCTGCTGATTGAGAAGGAGGTTCACTGAACTTACTGTCGTATTCATAAAACCAGTTTGTGTCATGAAGTATTATCCTGCTGAAAGCAGCCATTAGAATATGGTAAAGGGAACTATATCATCCACAGTAACATTCATGTTTTGTGTCTGTAGGATTCCTCACTTCAATGCTTCCCACTCATATTCTATGTAAGTAGACATGCAGTGAATGTTCAAAGTGTTGAGTTGCACTTCAAGAAACAAGGCATCACTCTGCCTGCTCATCATTTGCATAAAGTAACCTTGACCAAAACTTCATGCAAATGAGGAGCATCAAGTGTGATCCGACGCTTTTGGAAACTTGAGAAAAACTTTATAACTGACTGTTATCAATCTAAATGGAAACAGATTCAACACCTGCACGACCTCCAAAGTTTCCAGACAAGCTGCCATGTTGGTCCGACAGCCAGTGTTTACATGGTTGTAGGAGGGTAGAACCTGTGTTGGATTCCTGTCCAAGAACACCTGTCAGTCATCTATCATGATACTGCCTAGAAGTACTCCCATCAAGCGCCTCATTTTGTGAAGTGACTTGAACCCTGGTGTCTAAAAGCACCCCTGTGGACACGACCCATCAGACAAGCTGGTGCATTCAGACCATGGTTGTTGGTATTAAGAAACCCAAAGTGTCCAAGAAAACCCTCAACATAGTCTTTGTTGTTAAGGAATTTAACTGTCAGTTAGTTTGTGACGACATCTCGTGGGTTTTTCACACTGACTCAGAGGCTCTGACATGAAGCATTACCACTTACAGGAGTGAAGTGTGTCACTACCTGATATGTGTCACTGCCTGATGTGATATCTAAAACCATGAACCACCTCCTCACAGTCTGGGAACATACGCTGCCAGAGACCCAAGTTCACTGCTGATCTCAGTCGAGGAGAACTGGAGGAACACTGCCAAACTATAACCAGAGCTTCCACATAGTTTATTGCAATCCTGGCGGCCTGCTGGGCCTGAACATTTGGGAGGATGTTTTTTAATCAACTACAGTGGGGCGAAATGGTTGAAAACCGATATAATGGTCGGACAGCTCACCAGTGAGTCAACAAACTGAACCTCTTAAATATGTATAATATAAATCTGTACCTTGAGGTTGCCATCAGTCTGTTGTTGTCCAGCACTGGCCTCATGTCAACAAAGACTCTTGGCTGCAGTAGTGCACTAGTCGTTGGACCAGCAACAGTATATGTATGTCTGATTGTAGCTGCAGCCACCTCTTGGCTTCAGCCCTGCTTTTTGATGAATTATGAGACCTTGAATAGTGAAAAATAAAGAGAAATATCAAGATAGAATTTAATGTTTGTATTACAAAGGGAGAGTTGACAGTAAAGGTGAGCAGAATAAACCTAGAGGCCAGACTGCAGCTGTGACTTTTCTACATCTAACATGTGTTCAGTGTGAAATCGGAGCAGCACATCCCTGTTGCTCTTCCTGATGAGGGGAAACAAACAGGAATGTTTGATAACCCCACCCAGTCTGTCTCTGACTGCTGTGCTGTGTCTCCCCCTGCAGACCGGATCTGGAGCTGCAGTTCAAGTGTTACCACCACGAGGACAGACAGATGAACACTAACTGGCCTGCCTCTGTGCAGGTAAGCAGCCTCCTGTTGTCTTTACTTGTGGATTTTATTGTTTGCTTTTTAAAGTTTTTTGATATTTGGGTCATTCCATATAACCAAAGCTGAAAAAAAACATCCCACCTTACACTTTAGAATTAGATTTTTTTTTATGTACAATAATGTTGGTATATAAAATTAAGCCGTGCAAAATGTAATCTTCATTTCTGAATATGTTTAGAGTTACAGGCCCTTGAAGTACATAGGGATGGTCCAGATTGTGCACTTTTAAATTAGTGTTCCTATTTCCAGCATTTTTGAGCTCTCCTAACATCATAAGTATGTACAGCTGATAGCCATGTGAAATATATGTAAAATGTATTTAGTTGCAGTTTTTAACAGAGCTCAAATGTGTTTTTCATTCCTGTAAATTCCATGTGTCTATCTCTTGTACTTACAAAGTTATGAGGACTCAAAAAGGCTTGAAAAAGTATTGCATATTAAGAAACATACAATTTAAGACATCCACAAATTCACTTTCATGGAGATAATTCAACTGGAAGAATTTAACACGTTTTTTTATTACGCCAAATTTAAAAAGTAAACAATTATTAAAACAGCAAACATGCTGGAGGCAATGTGGTCAAATAAATGCAAACCATACACATATCTTCTGGTGTTACCCCAAAATAAAGCCATTTTGGGATAAAGTGAACTCTGTGATAAATGAGGTACTTAGGTATGTGATTACCAAGTAGTGTTTCACCCTATATCTGGGAAATACAGGTAAAGTTGTACTGAAGGAGGATAAGTATCTGGTAAAAATTCTTCTCACGGCTGGCAGGAAGGCCATAGCAAGAAACTGGCTTGCTTCAGACCCACCTTGACACAAAGAATGGTTAGATATAGTACAAGAAATATGTGTGATGGAAAAAATGACTTATTGTTTAAGACTAAAAAAAAGACGATTTTAATAGAAAATGGGACAAATGGATTAGATTTAAAAACGAAGACACTAACATTTAAACAGCAATGTAACCTTTATTGAATTTTATAAATTTTTTTTATTGATCTCTTTCCTCTTATAAATAATAATTAAGATAAACTGAAAACTGTAAATCCCCCTTGGTCACTATGATCAGATCCCATACTTGTTGTTTGTTGTTCTATGTTCATGTATATGTGTGAAAAAGAAAATTAGAAACATACAATTTAAACCCACCCCATGCATTTCAAAGGCCTGTAAATATCCAAAATATGAAAGTGAAATTCAGCCTGGCTTCATTAAATATACTGAAGTTATCGTACAAACCAATCAGTAGGTTGCAGGGAGGTCAGAGGGAGGTACAGACTGGTTTTATTTATGGACTGACCCATTTATTCTCATACTCAAGAGGGTTAATGGTGCTGAAAATGTTATTGTCATCTAAGAGATCTCACATCACTGCCATGATGGAGGATGTATAAATGAATAAACAAAAATATATAGCAAGATAAATGTCCTGCACTGAAAATATCTGTTAAGGAAAAGTAATTAATGAGTCTGCTATACCTGTGATATCTACATGACCACTGGCTACTGGCCACTGCAGCAAAATGCTTCTTTTTTATTCGGACATAATAGAATTTTTAACAGAGATGTAGTATTAAAAAGATCACGCAAAAGAGGAGGACAACGTAAACTGAGTGAATCTTTATCCAGAATTTCTGGGTGTGTCTCACGACCCGAACAGATGATAAAAGTACGTTTGTGTTATTTAAATGTATAACAATTCAATTTCAGTTCAATTCAAAGAACTTTATTTTTCCATTAGAAACTTCATTTGTGCCAGAACATCTGTGCTTATTATCACTGTACATACATACACTTCACATACCCAACAACAACAAAAATAAATAAATAAACACAGGCAATATACCAGATAGTAGATAAAAAGAACTAGAAAAATTTAGGATTAAAAGATGCTCAGCACCTGTCACCATTACAGCGCCACGAACATAACACAGGTTTCAGCTGTATGTTTCTGAATAGGTGGCAAATATGACTTATGAAAAATTGTTCATGTGTAGAAAGGTGAAGTACTTTTTGAGAAACTCCCAGTGCAAATCTTGATCCAGTCTTCAGTACAAAAAAGTACTTTTTAACAGGCAGTCATTTAGCAAAAGAGTCGGTTCTGTTGTTCAACTAATCAATAAATAATAATAACTTTATTTATATAGCACCTTTAAAAACAATGTTCACAAGGTGCTTTGACAGTCAAAACACGTGAACATAAAAATAATCAGGCAAGACATGAGGAGACAAGGCAATATACAATTAATCTACAAACCATTGCATGTCTTTTACTTTGAACCATTTTAGGTAGTTTAATCTGTAAAAATGCATCTTTTTATAATGTAAATAAAAAATGAAATGTAAAAGGTTAATCTGTAAAATGTGTAAGTAGAATCTCCCTCTGAAATGCAGCAGCATGAATTTGAAACACTCAAGTAAAGTACCTCAGATCGGTACCTGTTACTTTCTACCACTTCATAATTATCTAGCACGCAGGCAGTGTCCAATAGTTGAGCTAAAAGTAAAATGAACTTGATGTTGATCTGTGTCGTACCAAACATTTATTGCAGTCTCATATGGAATTAGAGGACACTGCTACATATCAAAAATTAAACAATGTAACATACTTATAATCCAGGAACACAACCAGAAGAATAAATAGTCTCAGTTGTAACGGTATACAGGATTGTGAAATGCAGAGAATCTGGAATTACAGTGTTCAAAGTGCACAGCATCAACATAGAAAACTATTTTACTCATCGGTTTATTTTGCCCTTGTGTTGTCTTTTGTCTGTATCAGGTCAGTGTTAATGCAACTCCTTTGTCCATTGAAAGAGGTGACAACAAAACCTCCCACAAGCCCTTGTACCTAAAGCAAGTGTGTCAACCAGGACGCAACACCGTGCAGATCACCGTGACCGCATGCTGCTGTGTAAGCCACCTCCAAACCACACTTTGCTGACCGAGTCACTGCAATAAAACACATTCATAAACAGCATGTGTTACAGTAAATGAAATCCCATTTAAACATGTCTCCCCTCCTGTCCCCAGTCCCACCTGTTTGTGTTGCAGCTGGTTCACCGACCGTCTGTCAGGTCTGTCCTGCAGGGTCTCATGAAGAAGAGGCTGCTGCCAGCCGAGCACTGCATCACCAAGAGTGAGTTCACTCCAGCACTTGGAGCAGAATGTGGCCTGCTGTTGTTCAGCACACTCACTCCTAACACTTAGTTTATGTAGCACTTTATAAACACACTTACTAAGTGCTTCAAAGTGTTCCAGAGTCTAGGAGCCTTAACTGAAAACGCTGAGTTTCCTTTGTGCCAAAGTGTAGACCTTTGACTAACTAGAAACGAGGCATCTTGGTAAGCATGAGTGCATGTAACAGAACAAAAGGTCAGAAATAAAACTTGAGGCAACACCTCTCTGGGATTTAAAAGTAAGCAAGTTGCCAGATCATGTTTCTTTATACTAGCTGAAATCCTAACAGATGAGTTTAGGATGAGCTGTAAGCCAAGTTTTTTATCATTAAAGTGTGAAAGCACAACTACCTGTATTCATCCTCACAACATCTGACATAACAGCCACTGTGGCTGTATGATGATCAAGTGGCTGCAGGAGATGCTGGTGTGTCTCTACCACCACCTCCAAGAACAGAGACTAAAATGTCCTTTTTGTCCACCTTTTATTTCACTTGACATTTTTTTTCACATTTCTTGTGTGTTTTGACCTGGATGCGAGCAGCAACAGGGGGCCACTGTAGTGAACAGAGTAGAGGAGTGGTGTAGGGAGCCTGCTGAGTTGTTAAGATGGAAGTTGAGCTGGAGTGTTCTGGATTAGCTGCAGAGGTCTGAGGGCTGTCAAGGTGTTGTTGTAATCCTGGTTGGACATGACAAGTGCCTCCTAACACACACTACTTTTCTCCTTTCAGAGCTGGAACAATTCATTCACTGTGTTGATAATTTATCAGTTAAGAAGTCCAGATGCCACATTTTCTCCAGTTACAGCTCCTCCAATGAAAGATTTTCTGCTTTATGTCATGTGGTTTTCTTATTAGTGACAGTTACTGCTCACACATTCACATGATCACACTGTATATATTAATGTCTGTATTTAGTCTCATGACCAGCATTTACTGATGCATTTGATTTGTTACTGGCTTCACGCACAGCAGTGCAGTGGTGGAGTAGCTCCTCAGACTTTTTAAGTGAAAGCCTTTGGAACACGCTGAAATTAGACCCCATCCACACGAAAACAAACCCAGGCCTAAACGCACAAATAATTCATCAAACCGGTGTGTCATCCACACGAAGCCGGGGTTTTGGGGTCTTTTTTGGGGTTTACACTCTATCCCCGAATCGTTTCTGAAACGCATAAATACTCCGTATCAACCAGGGCACTTGTTTCTACACTGCTGTGCTCCTGATAATATCCTTTTTGTATCATCACAACAGACATCAAGACAGATCTCCTTCATTGACTGAGTGTCTTTAGCAATCATAGAAAAATCTAAATGTTGTCTGTCATTTGACAAGTTAGAACTCTGAGGGTGATCTGCTGAAAGGAGTACTCACATCAGTGGTCTTTCTCTTTTAGGCATAGCGTCAAACGTCTCATTGTTGAATCAGCAGGTCATAGAGGGGTACAGAAGGAGTGTAGGGTTTTCTCCTGCTGAAAGGGAGTGTTTGTAGAATGAGGGAATCCCACACTGGAAGCCGTTTTCTGATCTCCTCCCTGACAGAAATAGTTCTCCACTTCAAAACTCTTTAATGGCACAATAGTCTTCTGTGTGTCAGCAGAGGTTTGTTCTATTTCAGTTGCCTTTGTCTAATTCTCATTGTCAAGTTCACTTTTAATCGTTAAATGTATCTGCTTAACATAAAAAGGGATCATCTTTTCTCTCCAGGCCCTCTATAAATGCAACTTTTGGTCTATTACTGTTAGCACCGTCGCCTCACAGCTAGAAGATCCCCGGTTCGCGTCCCGGTTAGGACGCCTGGGATCTTTCTGTGTGGAGTTTGCATGTTCTCCCTGTGCAGTGTGGGTTTTCACCAGGTTCTCCAGCTTCTTCCCACAGTCCATAGACATGCTGAGGTTAATTGATGATTCTAAATTGTCCATAGGTGTGAATGAGAGTGTGCTTGGTTGTCTGTCTCTATGTGTAGCCCTGTGATAGACTGGTGACCTGTCCAGGGTGTCCCCTGCCTTCGCCAGAGTCAGCTGGGATAGACTCCAGCCCCCCTGTGACCCTACAGAGGATTAAGCGGTGTATAGATAATGGATGGATGTCTTATTATCATTTAAAAACCTCTGATTAACTCTATTCACATTTAACAGTTTGAATATTAGGGGTCACTAAAACGTAGTATTTTTAACTCACTGTTGCAACTCCTTTTTAAAGTTCACATCAATTCTTTTGGAGAGGAGAAAAACAGCAGCTCAGTGTGGATGGATATGACACATTTGAATATATTTGGTATTGTACAGTAAACTGGGTTGTGGTTTCACATCAGATCTCCCTCTGGCACAATACAATCTTTTAAGTTTTAATGGCTAATTTGTGCTGATTGATGCTTTGCTGCATCAATTTATGATGCAAATATCTTTATTTATGCAAAAAGACAAATTCAGGCATCAGGTGACAATCCAAGATAGACTGGAACATTATGCAGTAAGGCTCTCTGCATTTCCTTTAAACATTTTTTCTCGTCTAGATCAACTTTTATAATTAATATTCTCTCTGCTGAGTCAACACACATACTTTTCTGTCTTCTATCGTTTCTGCAAGGAACCTCTTGCATGTGCATGTGGCACCTATTCACATCAATGATACATTTATTCATTTGAATTCATTTAAAACCACAGGACTTTAATAAATATCATATGCTGATTTGCTGAACTCATAATTCATATTTTGAGAGTAAAAAGAACACTCAGTGCTGTCTATTAGTAATGTTATTTTTCAACTTGTATCTCAAAAGACATTTCTCCTGCCTCCCCCCCCTGAACTCCCTACATATAGAGAATACAGCTACAGTCACACGTGGTAATTATACAGAGTAAGATACAGTTACAGTAGAAAACAGCTGTTAACAAAATCTAAATGAGCTGAAAACACGTATTCAGTGTTTCTCAAATAGAAAAAAGGACAGATGCTGCATCTCTGACTCTGGAGCAGCAGGCGGCCGAGCTGTTCTGAGAGTGCTGAGGTAGTTATCTTTCCTTTTTCTTCAGTAAAGAGAAACTTCAGCAGCGGCACCATCCCCGGGACCCCCGGTCTGAACGGAGAGGACGGCGTGGAGCAGACGGCAATCAAAGTTTCCCTCAAATGCCCGATCACGTTCAGGCGAATCCAGCTGCCAGCCAGAGGCCACGACTGCAGGCACATACAGGTACGAACAATCACACACCTGCACACCAGAATTAACTCAAATCAGCTTTCTCACAATGCTTTTTTATCTTGTAGTGTTTTGACTTGGAGTCATATTTGCAACTCAACTGTGAGCGAGGGACCTGGAGATGTCCTGTGTGCAAGTATGTACCCTAACAAGGATTCACTGCAACTTTTTGGAATCAGACTTTCTAAAACTCACTGGCTGTTTGCTTCTTTTCTTCACAGTAAAACAGCTTTGCTAGAGGGACTGGAGGTCGACCAGTACATGCTTGGGATCCTCGTCTACATCCAGAAGTAAGTGTTGACCGTGCATTGTCATACACTGCCTGGCCAAAAAAAAAGTCGCCACCAAATAAAGGTCCCACACTCTAATATTTCCTTGGACCGCCTTTAGCTTTCATTACAGCACGCATTCACTGTGGCATTGTTTCGATAAGCTTCTGCAATGTCACAAGATTTATTTCCATCCAGTGTTGCATTAATTTTTCATTAAGATCTTGTATTGATGATGGGAGTCTGACCACTGAGCAAAGCCTTCTCCAGCACATCCCAAAGATTCTCAATGGGGTTCAGGTCTGGACTCAGTGGTGGCCAATCCATGTGTGAAAATGATGTCTCATGCTCCCTGAACCACTCTTTCACAATTTGAGCCCGATGAATCCGGGCATTGTCATCTTGGAATATGCC
>OMNN01090052.1:0-12289 GCA_900302755.1 Chromis chromis
ACCGGCGCTGCCACTCGCTGCCCTGCACGCCTCCTCCACACCTCACATCAGCACCCAACACTGTCCTCACCGAGGAGGACTCCCAGTCTGAGGTAGACGCTGTAAACGGTGAAATGAACAGAGCGAGTGAGGAGGAGAGTCTTTTGGGGGAGGAGAAGGAGACTCAGGGGGCAGATGATTCAGGTCTTCCTCTATCTCTGGAGCCGCTGTCGCTGAACCTGTTGGACCAAGAGAAGGAGCACGAGGAGGAGCCCATGGACTGTACCAGCTCCCCCGATACACAAGACAGCATGTCCTCACCCTACAAACTCTCCAGTCCTCCCTCCAACTCCTCAACTCCCTTGCAACCCTCCAACCCTCCCCACTCTAACGGCTGGGGTTCGGCCATCTCTAACGGGCCTCCCTGCCTGCCCCCACTCTCTAATTTGGACAACAATAATGTGGTGGTGAGTCGGCCACTGGGCTGGAGTGCTGCCACCTCCAACGCTCCCACCACGACCAACAACAACGGCTACCACTCCACCCCCAGCGACCCCGCTGGCTCCTCCCCGTTTGGCTCCGGCAGCGGACACTCTCTGGACCAGGAGGAGGTGATCTCCTGCCCCGGCTGCTGCCTGGCTGGCTTTCGCTTCCCCTCGGTGTGTCTTAGAGCTCCACCGCGCAGAAACCCCTACAAGAACTTAAACGGGGACCACGCGGCCTCCCGTGGGCTGCTTTGTCCAGGAACCAAGGGCATGCCGTCCTCACCCACCCCAACGACCACCACCACCAGCCTGGAGCCGGGACTCGCGTTGCCGGGGGCACAGACATAAACCCTAACAGCTCCTCAACACCAAATACACGCAGAGCAGACGTGGAAACTCTGCACCAAAAGTTCTTCCCTGGAAATGAAGCGGGTCCTCTTAATATTTGCACACATTTTAACGCAGCAATACCCTCTGATTTTCCAGATCATTTTTTTTGGTGCACAGGAGGCTCTGAGTGTTGGTTTACTAAAATACTCTGCAGACTATTGGTTGACTTTCTCCATGAAAGCTGTGGGAAGAGAACTGTGCTGGTGAATTGACTCGTGTCGCCCTCTGCTGGACTGAGGGCGTCACTGTGCCTGTATAGATCCGACTGATGATCGGCAGCGTCCAGAACTAATCAGCATGTAAACACTCCAGTTTGGGGCCCCGGTCGGTTTGGTCCTGTATATTTGCAGCTGTAAAGATTCTTATGACTGATGGTGATGCTGAAATGAGGAATGTTAAGCTTAGTATTAAAACTGTTGCAATGATTTTTGATGTTTGGTGCTGAATGAACAGGCAGTTTTGCTTTAATGTCTTTAATTATCAAGAGGTGTATGGTGCACTGCTGAGGTGTGTGTGTGATGGATTCAGTGTGAGAGGCTGAGTGAGTGTGTGTGTGTGTCAGAGAGTGTGCTGTACACTGTTCTTAAGACTATTTCTGTTGCTGTATGATCTCTGTTGACCTTCTGGTTGCCTGGTTAAGCACTTCAACTGTATTACTGTTAATAAGGAAACTGTTTATCATTATATTTGGGAATGAATGGTCAAAGACCTGCTTAAGAGTTGTACAGATTCTTATTATTTAAAGATGGCATTGAATAAAGAGATAGAATGCACCAATGTTCTCAGATGCATTTACTTCTTTTAAACCACGTCTGCTGATTCTCGGGGTTTTAACAGACGACTGCAATATTTTGTACAGATGTTGATGATCTACACCATGATCAGGTGGGATATTTAATTTGTTTAGTACTAATAATATTTAATGCCATTTTTCAGAGTTGTTTCTCATCTCCACTCGGATTTTCTTGTCATATTTTTCACCCTATGAACACTCTTGTTTGCATTTTTATCCTTTTTTTTAACATGCAGTTTGGTTGAAGTTCACTCTTAAAATCACTGCTTTTATTTCTTCATATTTTTGCCTCCTTGTGATAACAATACTAAATCAAATTTTTAAACACAGAGAACGAGTTTAATGAAAAGAGGAGCAGCAAAACCTCAATTTAATATATACGGTAAACAATAGAAGCGAGTACACTGCTGTGCAATATTACTTAAATGTCAACAATAAGTTTGTCTTGGTCTCATCTAACCAAAGAATGTGATCCCAATATTCTTTTTGTGTTCTTTAGGAAAGTTTATTTTTGAAAGTTTTGTGCCAAGGAGCTAGCAGAGATCGTCATCCATAGAGCCACATACTGATGGTATACATACGTTATGTCTGAGCGGTCACAGAAACTCTGATTTTGATTGATTGACTCTATCTGATGCACCTTCCCGTTTGCTTTTCAGAGCTAGTTATTGCAAGTAGTGCTCTGTCTGTCGATTCATTTTAAGGGAATAGCTGCTACGGCTCTGATTAGTGATACTATGTTTTGGACTTCCTGTGTTTCATCTGATTTTTCAGTTCCTCTGGTAATTCTTTATCATGTGGATCCATGATACAAATATGCAGCTCATAGGTGCTAAACTGATAAAGTTCTAATGTTCACAGCTCATTTATAAGTTGTCAGTCTTTCTAATGTGTTTGTTTTTGATTGTTATACTCAACAATTTTGCATTTTTTGACATTTAAGTGGTATTGCACAGGGTTATACTCACTTCTGGGTTTTTTTTTTTTAAATCGCAAAACAACTTTATCTTGTGTTTCTAGCTGTCATACTCCCTAAAATTTGTCCTTACCTTCTTTAAATGGATTAAAGCCTTTCCTCTCTCTTACAAAATCACCACCCTTCAATTAAATCCTTCTCTCTTCCCCCCTCCTCCCACCCTCCTGCTGCCTCCAGTCTATCATCCTTCTCTGCTGCTTATTCCGTCTCCTCCTCTGAGGCTCTTCGCAGGTACATTTTGTCTTGTCTTAAAGGAAGTCGGCTCCAGTGCTCTGCATGCTGTGTAAGCCCATCATAGTGTCGCTTCTCAATCCACAGGTCACCAGGTTTCCATGGGGACACCGGGCGTAACCTGGATGATGGCGCCGGTGGGGTTTTGTGTGATTGTTGCTCTGTTCATCACAAGTAAGTACTGAAGTTGTTATCGCTGTTAAAACTTGGTATTTGGCCAAAGAGGTTTGTTTTCTGTTTGTCTGCTAGATTATACACAAAAAAACTGCAAACCTGAGTTTCAAAGCTTTGTAAAGAGGTGGCCAAACAAGAAATCCATTAAATGTTGATCACATTATTAAAAATTGTGAGACAAGACCACTGGATTGGTCTTGTTTTTTTCTAAGTGTCCTTTTAGCTTGACTGCACTGTAGCTATTTTGCATGACGCACCAGGTTCTCTCCTCCCCTGTGTGTGCTCGTTGCTTAAAAGAGTTAGCAAAGTTGTGACAATCGGACTTAACGGGTCAATAAGCATCTGTGTGACTGTGCTATTTTGGTGTACGGGTTTCGTGCAATCTTCACAGGGTCGAGTGGGTCAGTCTGTTACACTGCAGTGGAATCACTGGACTTAGGTTGCCTCCTGCGGTGGGATTGTCCCCATGCCAGTCCTAATACCACCTACACCGTGCAGACAAAGACTCAGGGGTAAGTCTTGCTGTCTGAGGTTTTCCTGCAGCTTCACATACTTTGCTTTTTCTCCCAATGGTCCAATAAAAAAGCTGCTGCAGACACAAGACACTTTACCCACTGTCAAATTTTTATAGTGGGTAATTTCTGTATTTACCATTTTACTGCAACTTCTTTGTTCCCTCAGTTTGATTATTTTACCTCGATATCCTTTATAGTTAATATTAATGCTGGTGCTCGTGATATTTAGTTTCTCAGTCAGTACTGTATTTTATGTTATACTAAACATTATATAAAGCTGTAGTGAGTTTGTGCACTGTTTTAGATAAGCAAAATAAGTAGATTTTATATAGAAATGGAAATAATTATGGTGCATACGAAGAGATATTTGTTATTTAGCTTTTCCTCATTGATAAAAATAGGATGGACAAAAATTGGAGTGCATTCGTTTAAGCAAGGTGTCTCAAATAAACTAGACATAAAGAAAACTACTAAAGAATTAAAACAGATTTAGTCTCCTTTTTGTTTTTAATATTAGGAAATGGTGTTCAAACTCAACAATGTGTCTGTTTGCTGACTTTATTCCAGCCCATATATTTTTGTTCTGCTCCTCTGTCGAATTTAAAATGCTGTAAAAAAAAAAAAAAAAAAAAGGATCGTTATTGTTTAAGGGTTAAAACTGTAATGCAGCTTTTAATCTGTGAGGCAAGTGAATAAAAATGTCTCCTGACACTTGTCAAACTTGCAGTAATTTCCAGACAAAGCCCTTTTTTCAGTCTCTATACGTAGCTTCATGCACTACTAATGTATTTCTCCAGACTCTAAAAAGGCACTTAAATCAATCAGTATTATTGCAACAAAGAATCCCAGATTAAGCCATCCAAGACACCATCTGTCTACACAACCAAAGTCTGTGTTTAGGTGAAGAATCGGCTGAATCTGTCATTTTGCTCGGAAACAAAGGACGGTTTCAGTTTAATCCCAGCCGCATTAAATAATAAATCTGTTTATTGTAAATTTTAGTACGGGCTGAAAATGAACCATAGAACTATAATTTTCCCAGTGTTGAATATAAACACTATGAATGGCAACATGAAGCCACACAGAATAAAATCTAATATATAAGAACAAGCATTAGAACAGTAACAGTATCTTTGGAAACAATATATCTGTGTGTACCGTGCCTACGACAAGTATTCATCCCCCTTTTATTGCCTTTCAACACTGAATCATGGTCTGTTTAATTTTGCCATTTCGACAAGAATTTACAAAAAAGACACTCTAATGTCAAAGTGTAGTGAAGTAAGTAATTAAAAGTAAAAAATAAGTGATTGCAGGAGTATTCACCCCCAGAAGGTCCAGTCACAGATGAATCAAGTCCAACTACTCTGTGAAAAGGGTTATTGAAATTGCCAAGTCACTGAATATCTCTTTGAGTAGAGTCAAATCCATCATTAAGAAATGGAGAGTATATAGTACATACAAACTAAGTGATTAGTGAGGGAGGCCACCAAGACATCTATGACTCCTCTGATAGAGTAACAAGCTTCCGCTGCTGAGATGGGAGAGACTGTTCATACAGCAACTGTTCTTCACCAGTCAACTTTATGAGAGAGTGGCAAAGAGAAAGAAGCTCATATTAAATCTCAGAAAGAGTTTGACAGAAGTCAAGTCAACTAGAAGTGGGTTCTTTGGCCTGATGAGATCAAAACTGACCTTTTTAGCCATCAGATTAGACACTGTTTTGTGGACACCAAACACATCAAGTCATCACAAACACATCATCCCTACTGTGAAGCATGGTGGTGGCAGCATCATTAAGCAATAAAAAAGTGAAAACTTCCACTGTAAATACTTTGTACAGGTCAGTGTAACTCATGAACATCCTCATAATGGTCAGGTGACTGTACTCTAGTGTTGTTGTGTTGCAGGGACCCCTGGCAGGACGTACCGTGGTGCGTTTGGATCTCGTCCCACAGCTGCGACGTCTCTCACGCCTTTTCAAACTTCGAGCTATACAACATGATTCGTCTTGGCGTCCACCTCAATCCCAGCTCCACCGTCTGGATCAAGCCACGCAAGTTCGACTACAGTGACTTCAGTTAGTAACAATCCTCAGTTTCTGTAAGACAGCATACTTAACATAGTGATGCAGAGGGAAGAGCTCTGTGTTCAGGTGGAGGGGTGATGATGGCCTTCTGTGGCACATGGTTTAAAACTGCTGCTTGTGAAAATCAGTAATTAATGTTTAGTTTTAAGGATGATTTCTCTCTCCTCTGCCTCCTCCAGCCTTCAGCCCTCCGTCCATCTCAGTCTCTTTAAAAGATGACCAGCTGCTGGTGAAGGTGCAGTTCCCCTGTGCTTCCAACAGGCGGTGCTCTATGGAGAGGTGCTGTCCCATCTCTCAGCTGATCGACCCCTGGACCACAGTGACTCTGTACAACCAGCTCAGTCACTCTGAATACCAGGTCTGACATGCATGTGTCTGTTCTTTAAACTGTAACTGTTTTTCAAGGTTCCTGGTGTTGAACTGTTTTTAAATGAAAGCCAGAATAGAAGTTTTGTTTTGTTTTTGTTTTGCAAAGCTTTCCAGAGTTGCACTCTGTGGACACACACAATATATAAATAGTTACTGAAGCTGACTGCAAACAGTCAGACTCTTCATTTATCAGAAACAGGCAGGTTACTGGCATTCTAATTAATGTTTTCAACTCTGCAGATGCTACCACTACCACTGCAATTTAAGAACAGATTAAAATACTACATTAAAATAAATTATTTAAAACTAAAGAACACAACAAGACTACATTAAAAGTGAGGTTTGGCAACAAAAAATATTTAGAGGTAGTACCCAGAATACAAAATCATCTCTTTCAGGGTATATTTTTAAGGATTGCTTAAAATGTAAGCAGTAGTATGCTACTTTATATAGTATAGTGTATGCATTGTGTACAGTATATACAAGATGTTTATATTTTATTAAATGAAAAACTGTAACTATAGGTGTAAAATTTTGTGCTTTAAAAAGACATGATTTAATTTTTCCCTATGAAATGTAATGAAGTAGAAGTACATTAACTATAGTAACTTTATGGTATAATGATAACAGTTACTCAGTTATTTGTTTGTGTCTTGCAGAGCCGTACAGTTTGGACCCAGGAGGTGATGTCCTATGTGGAGTTCTCTGGTTTGTCTCCAGGTCAGAATTACTGCGCTGAGGCCAACTTCTCCTTCCCAACCTTCTCCATGGCTGCTTCCCCCAAATCTGCCCCTCAGTGCATCAAAACCGTCTCCGAATCAGGTGAGGAGGAGACAGTTTCAGTTTTAAAGCTTGAGGTAACTAAATTATGCTGTGACCTTCAGCAGCTACCTGAAACGCTGCCACATCTGACAGCTCAATAAATCACTGCTAACGCTTTGGCCTTGAGAAGGTGTTGATGTGATGGACTTTTTATTATTGTCCTCAGTTTGGGCAAAAGTCAGGCACTATAGATGAAGCTAATGCACAAGATTATCCAGTGATTTTTAAAATAGTGGCTCCTTACCTGGAGGTCAGAGAAGAGGTCACAAGATAAACCAGATGTTTAAACCAGATGCAGACACATTTGGCATAGACATCACTCATCACATCATTTTAAGGCAAGTGTGAATTGCCTGGTTTTGCACATAAAGTGGAAGTTACATTAGACACGAAAGGACAGCAAGACCAGATTTAAACTAGATAGAAAAGTAGGATTTTAAACAATATATAAATAGCCTAAATTTAAATAAAACTAATTAAACAGAAGAATAAATATTCTAGTGCAAAATTATTCTCCATAGTATATTAATATGAAATGCTGTTCCAAATATGTAGGACATGAAAACTGAATGCTGCTTCTCCATGTTTTATTTGATATCTGTCCGTGGCAACAGGAATAAATGGTCTTTGTACTGTTTATAAGCAGTTATGATGCTAAGGGCCTGAACCGACTGAATCTCCTGCTGTGGCTGTTTTACCACCCGGCTGTCTGGGGCTCTTGGTAAAGTAATTTATTGCTTCGTGACATAATTAACTAAAGAAAAGGTGAAAACACTACAAAGAAAACAGAGCTGCTGAATCAAAGAACCAAATAAAACCAAACGAGGGCTAACAGAGTTACAAACTAAAGCAAAATAAGAGAAAAAACAACTCAACTCTAAACTAAAGGGAGCAACACCCCTGTGGCTAGCAAAAGTAACTTACAAATGAATGCAAGTGATAAACTAAACAAACAAGTATCTCAGAGCTACTAGTAAACATATTTGGTGGCTACAGACAAGTAACACCTAAAGCATAATGGCAAAGCTGATAGGAGTCACATATTCACATTGAGAGGCACCAAGAAGAGCTGCTCGTATTAAATCACAGCCGCCCTGACCCGAGAGTTTGGCTGCAGATTTAAACCTCAGGTGTGGCGATCGCTGCCGTTCGATTGGAGGAGGAAACTGTGTGTTGGTCCAATCAGGCAGGTTGCTAACGAGTGGTGGAGAGTAGGTCTGGAGCTGCAGACCAATCAGCCAAGATGACCTGCAGGTGGGCTCTGGAGCTTCAGCCACCTGTAATCAAGTGTCCACACAAGCCATGTTCCCATACAGAGACTGCAAAGGGTCCACCACAACAACCGACGACATGCAGCCACAGCTCGCCTCCTCCTGCAGCCTCACTGTAGATTTAACCCGTTTACCGGCTGTGAAGTTATTCAGTGTTGCTTGTTTGTTTGCTGCAGTAGTGATTTCTTCAACCTGTGTGTTTTCTGTCTGCAGGGCTGCTGCCTGTGATCTTTCTGGGAGTCTGCCTCACTTCTCTGCTCATTTTTCCACTTCTCACCGCTCTTGTGCAAAAACCAAGGCGAGACGCACCAACTGCTGAGAATCAACCCAAGACTCCGGTATGGTTTATTCTACTGCACTCCTGTCTTTCTACTAAAACAAAAACACAACAGATGTTTCCAGATGAAGCATTCTCTTCTGTCTTTCCTTTAAGGCGTCTGTTCCTGATCCAGTCTCTTTGGTTCTTCCGTCCCTGGTCCCAGTTGACCCCTGTGACATCCACCTGGAGCTCACCGATGAGCACGTCTCCGTCGAGGCCTCGTCTCGTTTCTCCTCCAACCAGGAGCTGAGCTCAGCGATGGGAAACATGAACCCCGGCTGTAATGCATCGTACTGGGGCAGCAGAGGAATGGAACGAGACTGAGGCCTGCCTCTCAGTGCTCTGAGGAGACATGCAGGACAAATGAAGACTAAAAGACAGAGTGTTTTGCTCTGTGAAGATATGTGTCACACGTCTGTAAGGCTGGACGTTTATTGTGCTCTATGAGGGAGGAAGAAGAAGAAACTACTGCAAGTTTAATTTTGAACTTATATCACGCAGTGGGGAAACTACTGTGCTGAACTGTGGTGCTGGTATGTATCAATATCGCTTTGTAAAATCACCAGAAGTCAGGTTTTAGATGTAGATTTGACCCAAATCAAGAATAAAAGTCACTATTTATTATATTTAACATGAAGGAAGAACAATGTGAGCTCCCTGAGCAGTCAGATTCTGTAAGAACTCGGTCATCTTGCAGAAAAATCATAAAAAATGCCTCAAAGAGGAGCAAAATAAGAAAAACTCAAGTACTTTTAAAACTAAACTTTATAACCAACATTCATAAGTCATCCTCAAACTGTTCAGGAAAAATAAAACTGTAGATGTTACAATTTCCTGTAGAAACTAAATGATGAAAGTCTTGTGATCCAACTGAAATGAGAACAGAATGGATCTTCAAAAGTCAGGGATGAACTTTAACCTTTAACAAAACTTCAAATCAGGTCCTCTTACCGTCCTTTCCTGACCTCTAAATTGCACTTTGAAACAAAGACTAAATTTGCTCAATTTCTTACAACAGCCTACAGTTTCCAAGGATAAAACTAAGCTTTCAAGCATGAAGTATTTTATTGGATAAATCTTATCCAATAAAATAAAATACTTCCTACTTGCCAGTAGGAAGTGAATATGAATTCTTTATATCTGAAAGTAAATCATTCAGTTTGAACCTGAATTGATCGGTTTGAATAATTGCTTTTAAAATTTGAATCTAAATTGTCTAATTTGAAATTGAATCTATTGGTTTGAATGTGTTTCATGGTAAAATGGAAACTGTATTTCAAATTTCAAATTCAGTTTTTCAATTCAGTTTTTGTGCCACGCATCCGGGACCTGGCGTCAGGCAAAACTAGTCGAACGCAGATGGGAAGAAGTCGGTTTTATGATAGCAACTAGCTTTACGTTGTCTTTATCTGGCACGAAACCTTACAGGAGAGATGTCCAGCGACCAGCGGCTAAGTGCATGATACTGTAGCCTATACAGTCTGTGGACTTTAGCGGCTAATGCTAGCTCAGTGTTTCATCCCATACAAATAATTACTGCCCAGATTGCACACATATGTCTGGCCGACCCATACAATAGTCAGTGTTATTTTCATGATGAGAAAAGCAATAAAACACCTAAAAAAAGACATCAATAATTCTCCTTACCTAGGCCATCTCTAAACACAAAAGGGGCATCTACAACACCACTTACCAAGTACCTAGATAAGCTCCACCACCATGGTTGCTGTTGTTGGTTTAACAAACATTGACACCGTGAGTCCTGGTCGCTAATGGGCCGTTAGCCACGTGAGCTGGAGTGACTATAAAACTCCCCATAAGTCAGTTAGAAATGAAGAAGCCTCTTGGTTGAAGGTGAAACGCCTTCAGGAACCAACAAGAGAAGTCCAGTTGATTTCTAGTGAAGCTGAGGTTGGAAATGAGAGTGATAAACAAGGGAAAGTAAAGTAAAACTAGGCAAGACCTGGATTGTATTGGCAAAAATGACAACCTGGCAAATAGTAGGCCTTTACATGAGGTGTTTTTAATGTCGGTATATGGTTTTTGAGTAATAATGCAGGAAAAACAGAAGACTTGAGCAAAAGGTCAAGGTCACACAATGAAAGAAAACATTAAATGCTGTTCAATGGTACCAGTAGGAGCGCTGTATCTCAATTTGTTGCCAAGTTATTGGGAAAAATGTACTTTTTTGTATTTTTTGTGACGTCATGAACTTTGACCCCTACTGATCTTTTTACCGGTAGGTCGTACAGCTTCGGTCCAAGCAAATAAAATACTCCCCTTGAGACGAGCTGTTCAGAAATGTAAGCATCGAACTTGTACGATAATTATTTGTAGAGATATGGAATATTTTGGGTTTTGACACTAGACACGACCTTGACCTTGACCTTGACCTTTTGGCTATAAAAAAAGGTCGACTGCACATCCTTGACATTGCCCCTATAAGATGGAATAACTGTCACTGATGCAGCATTAATAGCCTAGGAGGAGTTCTAGGAAAAAGGAAGTTGCGGAAGAAAAATAATAACTCCAATGAAAACAATGTATTTGGCAACTTTTTCCAATTGATGTGGCCCTTAATACCAAAACAATGAGCTTTAAGACAGTTCAAGACTCCATAGTTGGGTGATTATTCCTAATTCTACAAGTCTTCCACCCTTCACTTTACAGATTTAGGTAATTATGGGTGTAAACATACTGATTAGTGCAAGTTTAAGATGATTCCAGCAGATGTAAGAACACACTCACAGGTGCAGATTCATTTGTATTTCTACTTATGCACACCCACACAGAGGCATGCTCCGAGCTCTCCAAGGTAAAACGAGCGTCTAATGGAGCGAGCAACTTCTCTGATGGTTGCAGCTAAAAGGCTAAACAAGGACACACAACTTCCACAGCAGCAGCCGGCCTCCGCTGACCTGCTGCAGGAATTGTTCTGCAGACCTGTAGGTGTGGAACTTTGCCTTTGACAGATTGCAAACCCACAGCTGTTTTCCCACAAGCTCCACTATGGCGCTCATTCATTGCGTTCTCTCTCCAATTACCCACATTAAAATGATAAAAAACACAATGCCGTGCTGCAGAGGAGGAGTAGTAAATCCAACAATTCACCAAACAGATGTTATGTAAGCGGGTCTGTCACGGTGGGGATTAGACGTAAGGTTATCCCAGTAAACCAGTGTAGCGGCTCACTGAGACAACAAACGCAGCTCCGACAAAGATACCTAATCCTCCCTGGGAGCAGAGGCAATGTGGATCTTTTTATTATCATCATGAACAAAGGAGCTGATTCCACTTCAAAGATCTGAAAACCAAAAAATCGGCCTGTTTCATTCGGGTTCGAGCAACAACGGTGCAAAAACCCTATTGTTCCTGCTATGTTTCTTTCTTTCTTTCTTTTTCTTACCTATTTTCCCTTAAATGTGCTCAAAAACTCCCCAAATTTGGCACAAAAATCAGGCCTGGTGAAAAATGTAATATTTTGGGGGGAATTCCACATGTCAATGGCTAAATAGCTCAATAGCGCCCCCTAGAAAATTGCACTTTAGTGGAGTTAATAGAAATAGTTTCACGTACAGCTACGAAATTCGGTACACATATGTATCACGACAAGACGAACAAAATTGCCTAATCAACCCTTTACCCAAAATGCAACAGGAAGTCGGCCATTTTTAATTTATGGTCAGAAATTTGCCCTTTTCCGGAGCGAACTCGTCCTAGGGGATAACTCCTACAGGTCTCAAGTTTGGTCCACATATACTACAGGTGGTGGTGACGAAAGGGTATTAAAATCTTCCACAAAGGAATCCCGGTTCGCCCGTGGCGCCCCACGGCGTTTTGCCGTTTTGCCATTTGGCCATTTTGGCTCAATAGTGC
>OMNN01090059.1:0-17338 GCA_900302755.1 Chromis chromis
CTATATTGACTGTAAAGCGCAACGACGTTCGTATCCAAATTTAATTACCGTATTTGAATGAAATTACCGTAATGAACATATATTGGCTGTAAAGCGCAACGACGTTCGTAACCGAATTAAATTACCGTATCCGAATTAAATTACCGTAATGACACTATATTGACTGTAAAGCGCAACGACGTTCGACTCCGAATTAAATTACCATATCCGAATTAAATTACCGTATTGACACTATATTGACTGTAAAGTGCAACGACGTTCGTATCCAAATTTAATTACCGTATCCGAATGAAATTACTGTAATGACACTATATTGACTGTAAAGCGCAACGACGTTCATATCCAAATTAAATTACCATATCCAAATTAAATTACCATAATGACATTATACTGGCTGTAAAGCGCAACGTGGTTTCAATCGTACCCCCCCAGGAATCCATTGGATTTTTTCCGATAGCGCAAACCGTGACATAATTACGGTATTCCAAAGTGTGCTCTCCCAAACGTGTCGCTGATGACGCACTAGGACTTAAAGGCTAGGCTCAAACGTGATTTACCTGCATTTGATTGATTTTACTAACATTTATGCAATAGAAATGAGGCAGTATACCTCACCTCTAGTAAGTGGCCCACTCCTTCGTATGTTTTTCTGTATGTGGCCCTTAGGGAAAAGAGTTTGGACACCCCTAGTCTAATCATTCAGCAGTATACTATAGAAACGTATGTCTACGTAGATTTATTCTGAGTGGAGACGTAATAGCGTTTCCATTATCATATCTTGGTTCATAGCACGCAACCACACATGTTCTCCTCATCCCAGCTGAGGGCTACGAGGGGGGCGACATCCAATTTAGGTAGCTTTCATCTGTAGCCCTCTGAGCTAACTCAGGGTGCAAGCTACTGTCGAGTGCATTCAAGGTTGGCACGAAAACACTGAGCCAAAAATTGCAGGAAATTAGGATATAAGCCGCAGTGTGGACAGCTTCAAGGCCGAATGAGCGCTCCGTCTGCATGGCCAATTCCAGTTAAATGCTATTTACTAAAACCCCATAATTGATGCAATCACCATGTCAGCACAGATAACGGCGACCTGAGACTAACATTGTGCTGCTTGCGGTTGGGTTCCTCCCTTTTAAATAACAAGCATAGTGTCTGCAAGGTATTTGAATGCCTTTCACTTCTGATATATCACCAACCAAGTCATGAGATGAAGCAAAAACCCTGCAAGAAGGAAAGAAACATATGATTAAACAAGCTTTAATCTGCTTTTTGTTCATTTACACTGCAGGTAGATGCATTTCAGTGTATCCTAGGCTGCACTAAGCTTCGTCATTGACTAAAATCTCTCTGATTTCATTGCTGCATGAGATAAATTAGAACACATCTGATCTTCAGTAGAGCAGGTTCACCACACAAGCTGCGTGGGTGCACAGTTTCTTGCTGCCATCTAGTGTGGAAAAGCTAAAATTGTGCACTAAGAGGAGCTATCATCACTGGTCCAGCTGTACTTTAAGATGATGGTTTAACATAGATTGCAGCAGCATCACTAATTAGCAGAATTGCTTGGATGTACATGTTGTTTTCCATAGATTGACTACAAATAACTTATTTAAAGCAAACAAAGCTCATGTTCTCAGACACATACCGCGTAGAGGAACTCCAGCTCTGACTCCTCAGTCTTGACACAGACGGTGTAAACATCTTTATGTCCCAACAACGAGTTGATTTTCCTTTTCCCTACGACGGGGCCTGTCATGGCGAATAAAAAAAAAAGCAAAAATAAACCAACAACTATTCGACTATTCAAAGTGCGCTCCTACCAATTTCCTGCAAAACTGAGCGCTAAGTCAAGTCATTTTGTCTAAATTATTCAGCTGTTAGGCGGAGACGAAATATGAGTCACTCTGGCGAAGCATCAAAAGATGCGCACAGGTGTGAATGTCGCTTTTCATCTTTAGCACAGGTATCAGCAGAAAGACGCTCAATTCCATTACATTTTATTTTCATATAACTATTACTGACATATTAGTGGTTAATGAATGCCTCATATTTTGTGTATTTATGGTCGTTTTTTGCACTTTTACGTAAGTTTACCAAAGAAAAAAGTTGAACACCTTCGGCAGGTGAACGCACCGCAGTGTTCTAGACTGGCTGCTAACGGTAGCTAGCTTCAATAAAAACCGTTAAAAATGGTTTTCAATATACGTCACTCTTTTTGCACCACATTCACACATGTTTACACACTTTATTCATGTATGTGTACGTGTAGGAGGAATTATTCAACCAGTACACCCTCCTTTGGAAACTTTAAAACACGTTTTTACATGTAAACTATACAGGAGGCTAACTGCTGCTAACTGTTTGACAGCTAGCGATGCTGCGTTCAGGTGCTGCCCGGAATGTTGCTCTAAGATAATAAAACACATTAACAACATGTAAAAGAGGGAGGGTTTTTTTTGGACAGGAAGCGTTAAATGTTGTTTGAGATTATAATACTGCATCCCACTAAACAATAATTAATGTTTAGCGTGTTCAGTGTACTATTACATCCTTGTATTTAATGGTAACACAACATGATAATAACATTATTACAACAACAACAACAACAACAATAATAATAATAATAATAATAATAATAATAATAATAATAATGATAATAATAGAAGCAACAACAGTAATAGTAAATCTGTTACATTAATGCATAGAAATAGGATTATTATTATCATTTGTGTGCATCTTTACACCATGAACTATGTAAATCTGCACATTCTCAAGTGAATAATTTGCACATCCCTGCACATTGCAAATATTTCTATTACATTTTATTACTTAAAGTTCATTAGATTTGCTGAACTGTTTATTTGACTTGTAACACTTACTTCCTAATTCTCTTGTAACACTTGCTGTTTTGTTTGAATCTTTTTATCCCTTTTTAAAAATCCTCTGCTTGTCGGTTTACTGTAATGCACCAAATCAAATGACATGTTTTTGTGTTTGATGATGATTAAAAAGAAAGCAAGAGAAATGTTATTGTCAGTTTTCTGCCCCTTTTTTCCAAAATTGCTTGCTTGTGAAACACAGAATATTATTTATTTATTTAAGATATGGAACAAAACAAGCAATATGACATTGTCTTGGTCCTTTAGGAAAATGTAATGAAGATTTTTCTGCATTTTCTAACAAACTAAAGACAAAATGGTTGAAAACAAAACTACTGACAAAATATTCCTGTCAGCTTTTTGCCCTTTTAAAAATCATAAACTGACTAAAACTAATTACCAATGTAGAAGCAAGTTCAGCTGCTTTTTGTTGCTTGCCTGTAAAACAGCTTTAGAACAAGTACAAGTAAGTTTCTTTGCCTGTAATCTAATGTATACTGTAAAATTCTGTGTGTGAAGTTTCCGGGGACCCTGAAGGCGACACCGCTTCCCCTTTCCTCTTGTCTGAACAGCCAATCACAGCGCACTACCCGCCGTGAGCCCCGCCCCTAGCCCGGCCCCCTGCGCCATAAAGGGGCGTCGCCAAAGCAATGAGGTAATCGGGGTAAACAGTAAAGATGGCGACGTCGGTAGCCGGAGAGGAGCAACCGAGTCTAAATGGGATTATTTCCGAGCCCCAGACTAAGAAACTCACCGACCTGCCGACCGAGTTGCTCGAACACATCCTGTGCTTCCCCGTCCTCAATCATGGCGACGTTTGTAACGTCTCCTGCTGCTGCAAGCGGCTACACGACGTTTGCCACGGAAGGGGAAAGGTCTGGGGACACCAGTACAAACTCAGGTGCTATGATTTGTTGTAGTGGCATTTCTGCGGAGCTCTGGACGCTGTTGTTTTATTCGCTTGTATCTACCCAAAGAAGTACCTCTATTCTTTGTTTACGTGCCTTGTTTGGGGCCCTGAATCGCTCATTGTCTTCTCGAGGGTGGGTTCGTTTAATGCGAACTCACAGGCAGCTGTCAGCCGATGACATTCTGCTGATGCACCAAATTCACCACTACGCCAGGGCCGGTGGCGAGCTGCTGTTCTGCAGACAAGCTGTGAATCCTGCAGATCTTAGCGTTTAGATTTTATACAAGCGGTAGTTTACGCTCTGTTTCAACCACAGCATCCAAAAAAGCAGACATGTGTGACCTTGAATGTTGTGGCTTCGTGTAGCTTGTGAACTGCAGAAGAGTGCAGCTATTGGCAAAAGGCTAAGCCCTCCTCCTGACTCACTTGGCACTGAGCTGCACTCTTTTTCTTTTTTAGCAAGGAGCAAACCACGTCTGCAGCAAAAAATGTGGGGGGGAAACTTGAGATAATAGGCTGCTAACCTGATGGGTGTTTCTGAAATAACACATGTACTGCCTTTTGTCAACAGATGGCCAAGACTGCAGAGGTTTTACCGTCAGAACGAGAGCTGTGACTGGCTCAGAGAATACAAGACGCGCCACAGAGTCGGTATACAGATACGAAGGACCGTGGAATCCATCTCCAAGAGGTTCTTCACAGAAGTTGTAAGTAATCAAGAGTACATTATCAGTTTGAACTTTACTCCACAGATGCACCATTGAATGAGTAAACAATCACTGTTATCTGTGTGTGAGTGGTGTGTGTGTGTGCAAGATAAAGTGTCTCTTCTTTTGTCCCAAACTAACCCCGAGATCTGTAACTCAGCCTTGCGTTGGCCAGGTGCTGGGAGACAGCTTTGCAGAGATCGAGTCGCTCGGGATGCCAGAGCATTTCTGCGAAGACGAGCTCCTCTTCATACTCAACTCGGACAAGAGGTGAGAGCGCCTGGGTACTTTACACAAACCACATTACGCTGCGGTCATTCGTGGGTTTCTTGATAATCCTTTCTGTGATTATGAAACTCTTGATGCGTTACATGGACTGATTACTGGGTGTCTCTCTTCTGTTTTCCACCCCTCACTAGGAAAAGCTTGACGTTGAAGTACTATGCAAAGAAAATCCTTTACTTCCTGAGACAGCAGAACATCTTGAGGAGTCTGAAGACCTTCCTGGAGCAGCCTGCAGGGCAACAGTCGGCATTAGAAGGTGAGGGACTCGTCACTCACTGCATTTTTGTTGCCTTGCACATCTCCAGTGTTAATGTTATTAGTATTTAGTGCTCATTTATTAGAATATTTGCTGTACTAAAAGCACAATTATCAATCAATCAATCAATCAACTTTTATTTGTAAAGCGCTTAATCACATCAACAGACATTTTGAAGCGCTTTCACAAGGAGAGAAAAGATAGAACCCAACAGAACCCTTTTCCAAGCAAGCAGAAGCAACAGTGGGGGGAAAAACTCCCTCGTGAGGAAGAAAAGTTCTCAAAAAACTCCCTCTAAAGAAAGAAACTCCGGGCGGAGCCAAGACTCTGAAAAGGGCGGCCATTCGCCTTGACGGGTTGGGTGGAAAAGAGAAATACAAAATAGATAGGACAGGGAGAGGAAGAGAGAGAGAGAAAGAGAGAGAGAGTGGCAGACAGGCCAGATAGAGTCGACACGAGACTGTTACATTCATCTATAAAGTGCAATAACATGCATTTCCAGATGTGCAGTTTGAGTATTAATAGTCCGTTAAATACTAAAAAAAAGTCTATTGGTCTGACGATGATCATTTATGATTATGCCATTTATGTTCTAGCATTTTCCTCATGCTTTCTTCCTCTTGTTGTTATGCGTCTGTGTAGGTGCTGTGCTGGTGGATCAGTATTGTAACCCTCTGGCTGACGTCACACTGGACAGCATATCGGCCCAGTTGGATGAGATCACAGAAAAAGTGAAGAAGATGCTGAGAATCAAGAACCCGTCTCACCCCAGCCTGCGCATCGCTCAAGGTGCGTTTTCAGAAAACTCGAAAAGAAACGGTTGTCAATTGTCGGACTTTACCCTCCCAAGATTTATCAACACCAGACCATTAACCCTTTAAGACCTGAGCCTCAAAATGTCCGCCTGGTCTTTTTTTCTTATTTTGATTACAAAAAGGTAAGAAAATGTCTTGTGAGTGCTGGTGCCCATTTTTTCAGAAGAAACTTTCAATATCTGGCAGTTATTTACGATTTACTGCCTATTATAAGAGTTACGGTAATTTTACGGAAATTTCATCCTGCGGAATCCTGGCGGGGCACGAATGAAATTACCGTAATGACAATGTCGTTGCGCTTTACAGACAATGTAGTGTCATTACGGTAATTTTACGGTAATTTCATCCAGCGGATTCCTGGCGGGGCACGAATTAAATTACCGTAATGACAATGTCGTTGTGCTTTACAGACAATATAGTGTCATTACGGTAATTCCAGCGGATTCCTGGGGGGGCACGAATGAAATTACCGTAATGACACCATATTGGCTGTAAAGCGCAACGCCTCAGCTTTCAGAAACCGATTTTTTTTTCCGATTGCACAAACGGTGACATATTTACGGTATTCCAAAGTGCGCTTGCCCAAACGTGTCCCCAATGACACATTAGGACTTAAAGGGTTAAAGCCCCAAAGGCTCTGGCTTCCACTTCCACTGCACTCTGAAAAAGTCAATAGCAGTAAATCTCTTGGGGGAAAGATGTCAGCTGCGAAAAATCTATATTTTCTCATTCCGGCAAAGTTGTGATGAAGTTTCATTTCTCGTGTGTTCTGCAGGTAACTGCTCTGTCGTGGAGGACTTTGAGCTCCAGAGGCAGGTGGTGTGTGCCCTAAACTCTGTCCTGTATGAGCAGCTTCAATACAAAGGCAACGAGTGTGACTACTACAACCCCCTCAACTCTTACATCCACCAGGTGAGCCATCTGGAAAATGATGTGTCCTTATAAGTCGCAAGCTTTTCAATAATTTCCGAATGAAGGTGCATTTTGGAATCTTTGCTTTCTGTTCAGGTGCTACTCCGCCACACAGGTATTCCCATAAGCCTCTCTGTTCTCTACATGACGTTGGCGCGCAAACTGGGTGTTCAGCTGGAGCCTGTCAATTTCCCTAATCACTTCCTGCTGCGCTGGTGCCAGAAACCAAGAGGGTACGGCTTGAAATTGAAATCTTCTAGATCCGTTTGGGCATTAGTTACGCTTCAAACCATCATCCAAGCAGTTTGTTGCATTAGGAGAATAGCAGCCAATTATCTTGATGCATGTTTTTACTTTATATATTTACTATGAGCCACATTAATTTTCACTGTCCTTTGATTTGATTTCCTTGATAATGTATTGTGAAAACATTTGCCAATTCTGCACAGGATTGTCAGGATTCCATTGAATTCCAAATGCTTCTACTTCTCATCAAATGAATGTGCTTCCTGGCTGATTTAAGCAACCATAGACGGTGGTTCAACATAGCAACTGACTACTGTCCCCTTGTGACGTGTTTCCCTGTAATAGACACAAATGTTATAAGGTGGCAGCTGCACAGTAGAGATGTGAAATGTAGCTGCAATAATTAGAGCAGACATTTCAGAGGAGTGTCTTGAAAATATTATCATTATTATTATCATTTAAGATATGGCACAAAACAAGCAATATGACATTGTCTTGGCCCTTTAGGAAAATGTAATGAACATTTTCATCATTTTCTAACAAATTAAAGACAAAATGGTTGAAAAGAAAACTACTGACAAAAATATTCCTGTCAGCTTTTTGCCCTTTTAAAAATCATAAACTGACTAAAACAAATTACCAATGTAGAAGCAAGTTCAGCTGCTTTTTGTTGCTTGCCTGTAAAACAGCTTTAGAACAAGTATAAGTAAGTTTCTTTGCCTGTAATTTAATGTATACTGTAAAATTGTGCCAGTGAGTTTTAAGAAAAACAATCATGGAAATGCGCAGGAGCTTGTACACACACATTTCCTATCCTTCCCCACAGCCAAAATTACATGTTGTACACAGAACAAGTGAAAATCATCCCTCACATCAATATTCTTAAGTCCAAACTGTTTCATCTTTATTTATTCAGTTTCCTGTAAGAACACAGCTAGAAGTTTGTTATGAATGTTTGTTAAACTTTATCCCTGCAGGAGCGAAGACATCTATGACTTCGTCTACATTGACGCCTTTGGTAAAGGCAAGCAGCTGACGGCGAAGGAGTGCGAGTACCTCATTGGCCACCAGGTGACGGCAGATTACTACAGTGCCATCAGCACCACAGAGGTGCTGCTCAGGATGGTGGGAAACCTGCTTAACATCGGCAAGAGAGGGTAAGAGACGCTGAACACACAGGCTGCTCACACTGCAGAGTCTCTCCCACAGGAGAGATGGATGAGGGCTGGTGGAGGAGCCATAGATGGATGCAAATTTCTGCTGTGGGATTGGTTAATATTAAAGAAGTGATGGGTTTTTCCCCCCACGAGAACTGCTTTCTCCCCAAAGTAATACCATTTTAATTTAGTCGTGTCATCCGACAAGACCAGAGAGTGCCTTCTAGCATCACGGAGATCAAAACGGTCTCGAAAGTGAATAAATTATTAGAATACATTTGATGGCTGCCAGAATCAAATGAATAAATTAATGCAATCTTTTTGCGCTGTGTGGTTTCCTTTCAGGGAGGGCAATGAGAAATCCTACCAGCTGCTGAGGGACTCGCTGGACCTCTACCTCACCATCAACCCAGACAACGTGCAGTACTTGCTGCTGCAGGCACGCCTCTACTTCCACCTGGGAATCTGGCCAGAAAAGGTCTGGATACACAACCCGCTGTTGGGAAGAAATCAGATTTTTGCTCTGTCACAACAATCCTATTAAACTGAAACTCTACCGGTGTTGTGTGTGTGTGTGTCCTCCCAATAATGTTTTAATGTGTTTTCTAGATTGTCAGATTGAATTTAGTATTAACTACCGGTCGTTATAAAGCGCTGACTGTTATCCTGCTCTTGCACAATAGTTTAACAACCGTTTAATATGTAACACATTGTGCTTTTTGCGTGGAACAGGGGTAGCCAATCCTGGTCCTCGAGGGCCACTATCCTGCATGTTTTAGATGTCTCCCTCTTCCAACACACCTGATTCAAATGATCAGGATCATTATCAGGCTTCTGCAGAGCTTGATGATGAGCTCAAGGACCAGGATTGCCCACCCCTGGCGTAGAACAACTGCACCTAGAGGTCACAAATTCCACTAACTGCATTGTGCATTGATGTTTGTCCTTGATCCCAGGTGCTGGACATCCTACAGCACATCCAGGCGTTGGATCCCTCCCAGCACGGGGCGGTGGGTTACTTGGTGCAGCACACGCTGGAGCACATCCAGCACAAGAAACATCCAGTAACGCCTGAGGTGAAGAGGCGAAGTGCTCCAGAACACCTGGAGGTCCAGTACTCGGTCGGCCTTATCATGAAACACAAGAGGTAGGTCAAGCTAAGATGTGAAATCCTTCCTGTAAAGATCCACCCTCTGGGGTCTTCCTGTTATGTTTGAGCATGTCTGATTTGTTCCACCTCCTCCACCAGGTCAGGTTATAACTGCGTGATCTACGGCTGGGACCCCAAATGCACCATGAGCCAGGAGTGGATCACAACCATGAGGGTCCACCAGCTGTCCAACGGGGCTAACCAGCCTTTCTACAATGTCCTCGTGCAGGACGGAACATGTCGCTACGCAGCACAGGGTATGGATCATGTCCATCAGCATGGTGATGAATATATTTTCCTATTGTATAAACAGGGTTTTCAGGTTGTGTGATGAAAAAAAAAACATGTATGTAACATATAGAAATGACCACCCTCCAGGTTTAATCCAGTCATAAATCAAGTGAAGTAACCAGATACAGAAAAATCTGTTTTTTCAAAGTCATGAAGTGACTAACACCCCAGACCTTGGAATGGGAGATTGGTGGTTCAAATCCCGGTCAGGACGCAGGTATCCAGTGAGGACCCTTAGGCAAGGTCCTTAATGCTGCCCCGCCTACCTACCTATGTACATCGCTTTGGATAAAAATTGAAATTGTAGAACATGAATGTTTATTTAGTCTTGCAGTAAGGCAAAACAAGAATGTTGGAGGAGCATCAAGTATATGCACATGCATACTGTTGCTGGTTATTTGAGAGGAAATCCAAATAGAGACTTAGAATTAGACTCAACTTTATTGATCCCTTTTGGATGACTCCCTCAGGGAAATATAAGTTTCCAGCAGCATAAAGACAGAATAAAAAGTAACAGGTAACAAAAAGTACCAATAGAGAAATAGAATAAAATAGTAAATAGAACACTCATAGTTAAAAAAAATATATATACAAAATATGCATAGAAAAAAAAAATATACAAAAAATAAAAAAATAGAATTGCTATTGATGGATTATTGCACATACATGCGACAGTGTCCATTTTTTATTGCACAGTGAAGATGAAGAGGCGCTCCTACTGCAATATAAGCCATCAAAACACCAGCAACGTTACTTAAAATATATTTAACATCTGTTTAATTAATTAATTGGCATTGACGGTATAGAATTGGGGGAAAAACTAAATGAAACTGCTTGTTGGTTAAACCAGTAAAAAGCCGGCAAATAACAGAAATGTTTTGAGTTTTTTTATGTGGGGTTCAAACAGTGGACTAAAAAATTATCCAGAAATAGTTCCAATTAGTGCACTAGTAAGACTGGTCGTTATCTTTGCTGTAAGTGAAGCAAAGCCTTCAAACTTGTTCGAGGGAACACTTCACTGATGCTGCATCACTTTTCTTCAGTGAATTTTCTCTAGAAAGCCGTCCCTAATAGCCTGACTCGTATATTCCCCTGTGCTTACTCGCTCTCTCTGCTGCTCAGTTTGCTGATGCTGCTGCTGCACAGCTTTCATTGTTTGTACGTGTTATCTTTGCTCTCTCCACTACCTCAGCATTCACCTGCACGCTCTGGTCTCTACAAACCTCGAGGTGGATTTTTATTGATCAATCTCTCTGCTTTTATCTGCTGCTCCGTCTGCTTTCCAGCAGCTGACACGGCACCAAGCTGTGATGACACTTTCTTGATGAGCTAAATATTTTTAAGTGCGGGTTGGCTGTATGGTTGAGTTTCTAGTGACTCCTATAATTCTTAATTTTATGTTATGGTGTCATTGAAACACATGCGTCTTTATCACAAAAAGCATTTTGGTTCCTTCTTAAATTAATTTAAGGCTCTTATTAAAACTCTGCTGGGTCAAAAATATACATACAGCAATGCTAATATTTGGCTAAACATCCCTTGGCCATTTTCACATCAACTAGGCGTTTTTGGTAGCCGTCCACAAGCTTCTGGTTGTATCTTTGACCACTGCTGTTTTTTTTTAAGTATTATTTTTTGGGGGAGTTTTTCCCATTTTATTGATAGAGAAAGACAGGGTGAAAGGGGATATATAGGAGAAAGACATGCAGCAAAGGATGTTGAGCCAGATTCGAACTCACGACCACTGCTGGCGACCTGCACCCACATGATAACGCCTTAACTCAGTGAGCAATACGGCGGCCCTTTCACCACTGCTCTTGACAGATTTGGTGCAGTACAGCTAAATTTGTATGCTTTCTGACATGAACTTGTTTCTACATCACAGTCCACAGATTCTTGAGGGGGTTTAAATTAGGGGGGACCAGTCTAAAACCTTCGTTCTAGCCATTTCTTTACCACTTTCGATGTGTGCTTGGGGTCATTATCTTGTTGGTACACCTGAATGTATCTTAGACCAACCTAATGGTTGATGGTTTCAGGTTCTCCTGAAGAATGTGGAGGTAATCCTCATTCTTCCTCATTCCTTTTACTTTGTGTAAAGCACCTGTTCCACCGGCTCTCCTCCAAACATATTTCTGCTCATTGCAGCCAAATAGCTAAATTTCCTCCAGAAGGCCTTTTCTTTGTCCATGTAATCAGCAGCAAACTTCAGTTGAGCCTTAAGGTGCTGCTTCTAGAGGAAGAGCTCTTTATATATCACCAAATATTTTTGACCCAGCAGATTTTGGCACATTTCCAGAAGACCTATAATAAATCTATGAAAGAACCAAAATGCATGATTGTGGACGTGTGTGTTTCAATCATTTCATTCAAAGATAGATAGATAGATAGATAGATAGATAGATCCTTTTAATAATCCTTTACAGGAAATTACAGTGCCACAGCAGTAACAGACATACATACATCACACATTACCTTAAAAGAAAGAAGTTAAAATACAATAAATAAATACTAAAATAAAATAAAAAATAGAATAAAAAGTGCAAAGTTACATGTGTGCGTTATAAAACCTGATAGCAGCTGGTATAAAAGACTTCCTGTTTCTTTTGCACAATGGTAAAATTAGTCTTTGACTGAAGGTGCTACTATTGATCACCTTCAGGGCGTGGAGTGGGTGTGCAGGGTTGAAGAAAATGAAGAGTTGTCATTGGACACTCAAGATGCCGTGATATACGTGGTATTTAGAGGTGTATGTAAACTTTTGTTCACAACTGTATATTAATCATGGCTAGATGGTTTTGAATGAATTTCTTCTCTCTTCACCTACGTTTCATGTTTGTACAACTCAGGTTACATTATATACATTATCTCTCATCAGTCACACTTTTTTTTGGATTGCTATTCCTCAGAAAACCTGGAGCCCCACTCGGCCCCCTTGGAGATCGGCCACCCAGAGGTGGGCCGCTACTTCTCCGAGTTTGCCGACACCCATTACGTTGCCAATGAAGAACTGCAGACGCGATACCCAGAGGACATGGATGAAACCCTGGGAACAGTACAGGAGCTCTATCATAGACTGACGCCTGGCTCTGGGAACCAAGAGGAAGCTCCTGCCACAGACCAAAACAACCACCAAGCCATGTCCATGTAGCAAGCAGCTGTGTCCAGCGCTCTGCCGACCCGGGCCAACCAACCACTGGTCACCCATTCTCAATTCACAATCCACTTAGCTGCTGCTTTGTTGCACATATTCCAGATTAGGTCCTGTGTATCGGAGAGTATTTTTTGTTTTAAAAAAAAAAAAAGAGTATTGTTATTGTTGTTGTTATGATACACACATCCAAGTACCACAATTTATCTGTTGCGAAGTTCAAACTATGGAATGATGTGATGTTCGTTGGTGGGGAGGACACCTTCGCATCCAGTGACAAAGCTGATCAAGTATTCTAACTCAGAATCCTGCATAAGAAAAAAAACAACATAGATTTAGAGTAAACAGTTAAGTGGACGAGTAAATTCAGGATGAGTATCCAGGTGCTGTAAATCCCCCCCCTTTGCCTAAAACCAAGGAATGCTCCTTTACCCACAAGCCCCTGCATCCAGCACCAGTCTACAAAGCATATACCCCAAACCCCCAGGTGCAGTGCCACAGAAAAGACTATAAAGAAAACACTTTGTAAATTGAACTTTTACTTTTAATTCCCCATCTTTTAACCAACTTTCATGCACTTACGAAAGTCTAACTTTCACATTTCTAGATAATTTTTTTCTGTATATTTACAAGTGAAATGTGTAGGATGCCATGGCTCATCAGTGTCTTTAATGGAACAACTAGAGGAACCCATAAGGACACCAATGACTTGAAACAGAAATGACTCTAAGCTTTGAGGAAACTAAAAAAAATAAAGCGTTTCAAGTTTTAATAGTTCCTCTCTGGCTTATTTTACTCACAAAATGAGTTTATTGTTGTTACGCACAGTACTAACCACTATACACTACAGAACGCTGACAGGAAACGGGAAGGCGGCAGGTAATTTATCCATAAGCTGTATGGATTTAGGACCTTGAGGAAGCCAGATGTTTCCAGGCCGCCCTACAGTTGCACTGACCCGCCGATAGCAGCGCGATAAAGCCGCTGCAGCGCTGAAAAGTTTATCCAGTCGAACCAGCTCGTGCGCCTTTACGCACCGGTGGAACAGCAGGGATGGGAGCTTCGCAGACGCGCTCCGCACAGAAGTACCAGGACTTGACGGAAAAAACTGGATGTAAGTACGGGAAAGTGAAATGGGTGCATATTTATTTGGGAGTGTGTAACTTTTGATTTAGTGTGCGGCGCTGTTTGTGTTGAATGGTTCGATTTTGGGTGAGTTTGGTTCGTCCAGGAAATGAAAGGTGCCACAGGTTACCAGATAACCACCGACCATTGTACCAAAGTGAAGTTTTTCTCATTGTTAATTAGATACTTCAGTGAAATACGGCTGAGATCAGTGAACGAGGTGAAATTAAATCATGTAAAACACAACCCGGTGAACATTTTACGCATCAAATTAATTTTTTTCCCCACACCCGGTAGTTCCCACTGAAGTATTTCACCAAGTAAACAATCCATGCCATGTGGGAGTTAACTCAACCTTTTGCAATATTTGCTTCTGCATCTATTTATAGTGCAGATACATTTACTTATAATACAGTAAAGTCTTTTTTTTTTAACTTTGCACAGTCGAGTTAGCAGAGTTCAGAGGCGCCACAGGTTGTGCCAACTGCGTAAAACACCTTATCTGTCTTAAATTCCTTTATGTAGATAAAAAAAAAAGAAAAAAAGAAGTGAAACAAAAAGTGGACAAACAACAGAAGTGAGAATCCCCTTTTTTTAACACAGGGCAAGATCCTGCTGTGAAACTTCAACGTGCAGTGGCATGCACAGTTTGATCAACAGGGATAAAGTTTGCATCCCAGACTGAACCCTACTTTATTGATACTGTATTGCTGAGACTTTGAACTGCTTTATTGCTTCACCAAGGTGAGGCTTTGGCCCAGTTTCTCTGTATGGATTTAGTGTTCATTGTGGACAGTCTGATGAAATTGCACTATCAGGTGTATACTTAATGGTGGAGCACAGATTACAGATGCTGTTGTTGTTTTCCTTCGCATGTGGCTAATTGCTCCGTGTAATAGTTGTGTTAAATCTACAACTGCTGATCTTGCATATGTAATAGTCACACCACCCAGTCTGGAAAACAGACTTGTTTCTGTATGAGGCAATAGTCTGCAGCCACAGTTGCTACTGAAAACATCCATTAAGCTGCCCCTGACAACAGGAAAAGATGTGAAAATAAGCGCACATGTTTACAGGAACAACTGTATATGCCAAACCTGTCTTCATAAGGCACCAGACAGAACCAGATTATGATGTTTGAACCTTTCAGTATGCGGCTGCTAGTCCACACAGTGAGTTAATGATTCAAGGAAGTATTTGAAATGGCATAAAAAGGTGTGTTTGCTTTGCCATTAGGCTGATGGCAGAGTTGCACCTGATCGGTTTAATGAAAATAAGCCACTGTGTAATTATAACACAGTCTGTGGCAATTAAAAGTAACTTCAGGAAAGGATCATGTACCTCTGAGTGGGAATAATCATCTGTTTATTACTGGACCTCCCAGAAAAATAAGTGAAGGATTGCAGGAGGCCTGTTGATGTGTGAGGACTAATTATAGGTGGATCTCTGACGTATCATGTTGTTTGTGTTCACTTCTTTTCAGTTTCACCGGAGCAGATCAAAAACCTTCACACAAGATTTCAGCAGCTGAGTGACAATGAAGAGACGATAAGGTAAAATGTTCAAAACAAACCTGTAACACGTGTGGCAAACCTTTACTGGTCAGCTTTTGCATGTTGCTTTAATGGAGAGGACTCGGGTCTTGGCAGCTAAGGATGAAACTCTAGTGGCCAGCGTAGTGGCTGGAGTGGATTGTGGGTATTTCTGGTATGTCTGGCTCAGACACAAACAAGTAACACGTGTTGACATACACAGGGTGAATTACTGCTAATGCAGACACAAGGCAAATATATGTTGATGCATCAGGAACACCGAGTCAACACACGCTGCATACACGCAATCATTCATGTGTAAACACAACATTGCCACAGTGGTAGTAGCAAGCCTTACGTTCTTTCTAAAAAGGAAACGGGGAACAAATGTTTTGCAGGTATTTCTCCTGTCAGTTCACCTTTAGACAAATATATTGTTCACTCTACTTCCCGTATGTAATGTCTAGTATTACTTAAAAGTGTAAAAACATGCTGACCCTGTACGTTAGTATCTGTTTTATGATAATGGTTTTTCTCTTGTCGCACTGCAGCAAAGAAAACTTGGAAAAAATCCCGGGCCTTTCCAACAACCCAATCAGAAAGCAAATCATTGACGCCTTCTTCGATAAAAGGTGGGTACAATCAAATTACACTCTGTCTGTTCTCCGTATGGCTAATGGGCATTTCACTTCATATTACCGGAACACTTTCCAAACTAAACCCCTGTTTATTATGCGATCAGTCAAAAGTCGACGCGTTCTAACATCCAGATTTAACAAAGGTCAGACTGTCCAAACAGGGACACTTATCACCCTACGTGTAAAGTAAACATCAAACATAAGATATCAGCCTTTATCTGCTGCCGATACAATGGAGGTTTGTTTTCTGGACTGGAGGAAACGGCAACAATAAAACTCCCTTTATGCTCTACGTGTTGAATCACGATTCCATTACTGTCAATGAAACCTTCAAATAAAGGACTGGTTTATCCTCTTGGGAAATAATTATTTGCGAGATGATTGATGCCACTCTGCTGATACCACAGTGGCTGTTGGGAGGTTACATTTAGCAAACAGACGTGCAGTATACAAAAAAAATAAATTAGAGCCTCTCTATGTAGAAGGCTATCGGTTAAATATTCAAGATTCAAGACTGTATGACCCTATAATATTTGTATTACTTCTAAGTTCAATAGTAGACCGTTTATGAAAAATACAGGCTCCACAGTAGGAACTCGATGCAGCAAAAGTCATTTCATTGAGACTCAAATCTTTTCTAATACTTGGTATATTCAACTTTTTGGTGACTAACTCCTCGACATGGAGGATATCCGTGTTGCACAAGTTTCTGAAGAGATTTTTCAACAGCTCCTTGCTGGAGGGGTTGAGTCTCTTTACCTTTCTCTTTAAAATGACCCAAAGGTCTTAGTAGCATGGTTTAGATCAGTGGTTCTCAACTGGTCCAGCCACAGGACCCACTATGTCTCTAATAATGGCTGCGACCCAAATTTTAGAAGTTTGCTGTTCCTGTTAACACATTAAGGTTTATTTGGGTGTAGTCTCAACGCATTTTGATGCAGCTTGGGAAAATGTTGGCTTATTTTTTGTACATTTTGGTATATTTGGACACTTTTGTCAAGTTAGGGGCATATTTTGTCCCATTCTGACAGATTCTGAGCACATTTTGGTTTATTTTTGGCACTTTTTAGCATAAATGTCTCCACTAAGCTGGCAGAGCCACATCTAGAGGTTAATAGTGGACAACTACTGGTGTCACCACCACTAAATATCCTGCTATTGAAAGCAAACTGTGTCATAAGAAACACGTCCTTTAAAATAAAAGACTTTATACCACTACTTTTTTGGGGGGGTCGTGCTTCTGCGACCCTCTAAAAATGGCTTCGCGACCCACCAGATGAGAAC
>OMNN01090063.1:0-17743 GCA_900302755.1 Chromis chromis
GAGCACAAGCCTTGCCATCCTGGACTTCACTGTAGTACCTTCATATCTAAATATGCAAATGTCCGTCTTCTTCTGGGAAATTGTCTCTTTCATGTAGATTCTGGCCTTTAATGAACTCTCAAAGACCTCGGAACTATGAATAATATATGCATGTATATTCATGGCTTTTATTCACCGCACTGTTCTGGAGATGGAAGTCCTTTAAGCTTGTGTTTTGATTTCCACTATAGTTACTAAGGGGGCTGCAGCAGCTGCAGCAGTGTGGAAAAGCTCTGCAGGACGGGACGCCTGAAACAGCCACATCTGTTCCACATTCACTCCGTTTCATTTCAGGTTTCCGTCAATTCGGAGTTGATTGTGAGCTCGCAATGTCATGCTGGTTGATTGCGAACTTATAATGTCAAACTTCCACTGATTTATGGATCAACACAAATCCATTTATTACAACCTACAGTATCTGTGCCTGGACAAATCCCCTCCAGGAATAGTTAAAGGCTTACATCAAATGTCATGGAGATTTGGGATGAAAGCCTTCGAAAGTTTGTGTGCATATTTGCTTACATGTGTGTTTATGTGTGTTTTTCATGTTTCTGTAGGACGAGCTGCGTGTCCACAGACATTTCTCAAGTCTGTGATTTACAGGCGTTTTATCTCGAACACTTCACTATGGATTTTCACAAGTATTATTAACAGCTAATCTCCTTTAGCCCAGATTATCTGCTTGTTTTGGCCCCTTGTAGTGTGCTCCTTTGTTGGAGGAGGAGGATGGGAGAACATGTAGAATGAGCGGCTAAATGTCAAGCTGTTGTTTTCTGTTGTTCAGATTTTTAGCCCGGTCTCGACTCCTGTCCCTCCATGACCACCGGCCTGTCAGCTGGTCGGTTAGTTGCCTCGGACCAGGAGGGCATCAGGAGTTGAGATGTGTTTTGTTGTTTGTGACGATGCAGGGGGCTGACAGACATGTTGCATTATTAAATGCATTGTCACAACAGCCTCTTTATCTTTTATCGAGCAAACAGCATAGTTTTAAGTGACACAAAAAGTTGCTTTTGTGGCAATTAGAACAGAAAATTTAGTGAAAAGATAACTTATAACCATGCAAAATACTGTAGTAATAACTGATTTAAACAACATGACTTATATCTCCATTCTCCATCATTGAGCAGCTGAGAGTCCGGGTGTGCCAATGTTATTTGACAAGGATTGAGTTGCAGTAAGACAACAAAGCCAAAGTTCACGTTTTATGGTCGCTTTATGTTCCAAGGCAGTAAAATTGTACTGTCTGGTCCTTTAACTAAATACCTGAAGAAGAGTCAGAGGTTTTTTGAGGTCATTAATGTCAGAGCAGGAACAATTGGAAACAAAGCGTAGCTGCACTCCTTTCCATTTATCTAGCAGCATCTGAACGTGTCGGCTTCAGGTATGAATGAGCACCCTAGTAGCTTTTTCATGAAAGCTGCAACTGCAGTTTTAATAGGTCAGACTTGGTAGCATTTCTGCATCACTTTAAACACAGCGTGTAGGCGCATTAACAGAAAGTCACATACAGGCAATGTAGCCTACTACAAGTTGTGAGAGGTGATTTGGAAAGGGCTTTTTCCAGATTTCAGCCCTATCATCTGTCTGAAAACGTCACAGAGAGCGCAAAATATACAGTTTGAATGGGAAAATCACTAGAAACCTTTCTCGTTCACTTTGCTCTATAATTTCACATCTATTACATCCTGAAATGTCCATAAAAATAAAACCTTTCTACAGTTAAGACAAACACTAACAGGTAATCCAGAACGTTACCAGGAGCTGAAGTTTAGTTTGTTGCTTCCAGCTGTTTGTAGGAGTCTTTCCTCTGAGTTAATTAAATATCTGCAGCAGCAAATAGTAGCAGGATCCATATGAGCGTCTTATAATGGTAATTATCTCATGTTCAATGACACTCTGTGTTTTTGGTTACCTCAGACAGGTGAGCTGATAAACTGGGACACACTGAGTCCCAGTTCATCAGCTGCAGTTAAATCATTTGTCACATAGCAGCCATCCTAAGGCTGAAGCTCCACCACAGCTGTCGGGATATTTTTATTTTACTGTTTTACTAATTATCATCACACATGGACTGAATTTTAAGTGATAAGGAAATCACAAATCAACTGTTGTTATGCTATTAGTTATTTGGACAGTGTGATAAACTTGCTATTAGCTTAGATTCTGTGTTTAATTTATTATCGCATTATGACAAATACACTCATGTTACTGAGACTCCCTCCATCACTGTCATGTTATGTATGAATGAAGCAGTAAGGAACATGAATGATAGAACTCAGTCACTTTAACAGATTGATGAAGCCAGCAGTGTTCTGTATCCCATGTCTGAAAAGGAATCATGAAAGCTGTTCCCTTTGGCCGACATTCACTTGACATTTTCAAACTCAGTACCTCTGACTGAAGCTATCACTTAGCAGGGTGCGTCTCTTGACTACAAGTGACAACAAGGTGCTAAACAGCACAACAGAGCAGGTTGTTTAGCGTTTTCATTTCATTCCCAGCATACCTCTGTCCAGCCAAGCCTTTCTCATAGGAGGTCTTTTTCGTTTTGAGCGTGTTGTCACTCAAGAGCTGCTGTTTGCCAAGATTCTGATGGTGTTGAAACTCTTTTTTTGTTGGCAATGCACCAACAATAACACAAATTGATGGACTGTGTATTAGATTCTGGGATCTGGTGTGCCTGAGGTGAAAAGTGGACTGACCGTTTAGTGTGCACTGAACAACACTTGACCCGTGTTGTAGTGTGACCTAAGTTAAAACAGGATTACAGCATGAATGGTCCTCCAGGAGCTGAGCCCAGTAATCTCTGGATCTCTTCCCATTTGAGGGTTTTCTGCTCCTGGGCTTTACTGTAAGTGTAGCGCTGCTTCCTGGAGGGGGATGAAGAATGGATACAGTCAAGAAGAAGAAGAAGAAGAAGAGGAGGAGATGAGAATGTGAATGATAATGATGATTGCAAAGGTGGTTTAAATGGAAGATGTGGATTGGAGCATGTGTGTGCTTGTGCATACATTGAAACACGAGGAGGGGGGAGGGTGATGGTTGTATTGGCTCTCAGGAGGTAGAAGTGTGGTTTTCTACATATCAAAGGCTCTTCCTTACGCCCCATCCCCACCCTCGACCTCCCACGGTGTAAGTGTGTGCTCCCAGTAAGCCACGTATTGACACACAGCTGTCAACACTGCTGATGCCGACTTTCCACGGGGGACCGCTGAGCATCGCAGCACATCACGAGAGGCATTAAGCCTGGTGAATTAACTTTATGTAACAATGATCAAATGATATACAGATTCTGAAGTTTATTTGTGGCTTTTGTGTTTATTTATTCTATTTGTTTGCATGTTAAGATACAGCAGTGTAAAATATGCACGGAGAGATTGAACTAATACGTGCCTAAACACATACAGAGAGAAATCAATCTGTCGGCAAGATTATGCAGAAATTACAAGGCCGAATGTCATGAAACTTGGTGTGAAGGTGGAGCATAGACACAGGAACAATGCTGTAAATTTTGGTGCAGATCCAGACAACTTTTATTAAAATTGTAAAATAGAGCATTGGCCTCTGCAGGGGATGCTCTGGCCAAGTGTCCTTTTGAGTAATAAAGGATGGATAAGCATGTACAGGAGAAAATGGGGAGAAAACTGACTGTTCCTTCTCATTCCAGCTACCTATTCAGTACTGGAACTGGAAAGTAATTCACTGTGTCTTAAGAATGCTTTACAAAACCAAACAAAGATGATAAATGGTGGATAACATCCTAGTTTGAACTCATCATTTTGAGCACTAAATTACCCAAATTCACTAAATTAAATGATGAAATTGCTTTTTTGTTAAGATTATTATTTAAATTAATCTTAAGGGCTAAAAAGCAACAAACTTTTACCTGTAAAGACAAAAAAAAGCACCAACTGCTGCCGTCTCTCCCCTCTGCTGTGCTGTGGCAGGCAGAGCCAGCCAGTCTATCCCGGCCTGTCCCCCTGTGGATTCAGGCCGTCCTACTCCTCCAACCTCCCCAGCGCCTCGTCCTACCCCAGGTACCGTAGCTGGCCGGCCAGACAGAGCCGGGCCGAGCCAAGAAAAAAAAATGTAAAAAGAGAGAAGCGCAATGCTCTGCATCATCAACTCCTGTTTATAGCACACTTAAAATGCCTGAGCAGGAGTTTTCCATTCACCGTGGCAAACTCGTGTTCGTCCCCTCCGTCAGATTTCATTGGACAGCTGCTGTAAAAGTCCTATTGGAGCCAGTGTGCTGTAAACAGGACCAGCTCAGTGTTTCGCCAAAACCAGCTGAGTCAAGGCAAACTGAGCCGAGCCGAGCCAAGCTTAACGCTGCTGCAGAATACGAAAGGCTACATGCACAGACACACATAGAAACTCTATCAGGACAACTGCTTTTCATTATCGCTACCTTTAAGCTCTTCTCTGCTTTTTGTTACTTGTGTGTGTCCCTGACTGATAATAAAACAACATTTAAAAATGCAAATGCTCTGTTAGGTCTGTTAGATGGACATACAGAAACATTAAAAATATGACCCCCCACTGTGAATTTGTGATTTGCAGAGTCAACTTTGACTCATGTGAACCTGAACCAGTGTTTAAACACACAACGCACAGATGCTTTCTCTTTGCAGGGTTGCAAACATGAGGCCTCGACCATGTAGACGAAAACAACCTCTCATATTGTTTGTTTTAGACCTGTATCATGCAAAATAGGTGGGTTTCTTCACTATAAACCAGTGTTTAGGTACCCAAAATGAGAAAACGGTTACTGCACACCCTCCGTTTTCCTTGTAACTATCAATCATATTATTTGGATCTTCGATATCACACTTTAATCTTCATTCAGGTTAGGAAATGCTTCTGTAGTTGCTGTTTCAAAGCAGTAAGCATTACCTAACTTGCATGTCTTTATTTTTTCATATTGGTAATTATGCATTTTTCATCTTAGTACCTAAATTTGTCAAGTGCAGTAAACCCCACTTATAAGATTCTACTCATTCATGCAGGTTAAAACAAACAGTCTAAATGTGTTGTGATCATTATTTCAGGTGCTTGCTAAGATGGCGCTAGCTGCCAGCAGCTGATGCTTTCTGCTGCTGCGTTTTCAGTCACTTTCTGTAAAAGTGCAGAACAAATGAAGCAAAATCCCTCAGTGGCCTTACATAGATATATGTTGCATAGATCTTGCAGTGGTTGGTTGAATTACTTATTAACACTTGTGATACTTGTAAGTGCAGAGACTGAATGTAGGCTTCAAACAAGTCAAGGTCTCGGATGTAAAGAGGTATTTTCCTCATCTCCTGATCTCGCCCTCAGTAATGCTTGGACGCCCTCTAGTGGTGGTAGATGTTAACATCACTGTCGCCTCAAAAAATAAAGAATTCCCAGTTATGCTTCAAATTTTAGTCTGTTTTTCTCCATTTATTTGGTCAAATTGCTGTTAACTTTCAACCACAAGATAGATCTGTTCTCTAGTTGACTCTAGCAAACCACTACATCAATATAAAGTAACGTTCAGGCTTTTCATGCTGTTAGGCTCTTTGCTTCCCCAAAACTGCTGCTCTTGCTTTAACGCTCACCGTCCTCTCAGTGTGAATCAGCGTGTCTCCCTCTGAACTCACTTCTTTGTTGTCTCTCGTCTTTCTTCCTCTCCTCTACCCTTTTCATTTTACCTCCGCCAGGTTTTCTCACTCCCTGATGCTCGGACCTTCAGGCATGCACCCCACAGGGATCCCCCACCCAGCCATAGTGCCCCCTACAGGCAAACAGGACCATGAACAGTATGACAGGGGCATGTATGTGTAAGTATCAAATGGCTTCACTGTCATTGCATGTACACATACAACAAAATGTAATATATAGCCGTTTCCATTTAATTTAATGTACATCCACGCTACTCTTTCACAAATCATTCTTCCTTCATCGCACCCTTAGAACCTATTATGTTAAAACTTTACCTTACTTACAATTGTCACTGTTTTAATGCAGATTGATTCTTGACTGAACAATTTAGATCTATAATGGAAATGTTTGGAGATGTATTATAAAATTAAAAACTCTAATCTATCAGCTGTGGTGTACGTTGACAGTATGTATATTAAACCTCTGAACTCCAAAACCTGCTGGTAGGTTTGAAAGGTATGTTGTCTCTACACAAAATGCCAAAATTAAAGCATTTATCAGCGCTAAAAACTGTAAAAACACAAAGAATTGTTGGATTCTAAACTTTCCCACGGTTCTTGAACTACTCATCTGTTGAGTTGGGAAACTTAAATTAAAGGTTCAAATCCTGAGGTATCATTAGAATCACTTCATTGTACATGAAGCTGATTTCTCATTAAACAATTAAAAATAAATCATTTGCACTGTTGAAAACAAAAGAATTAGTGACTCAGCTGCGAGGAACAGTCACAGATATTCAGGGGCTTGTCGACTGAACTGCAGGCTGTGTTTACAGGCTGTGGGCACTTGGAAAAGGTTTTGCATGTCAATTCAAGATTTTCTCCATTTTTGTAAACAAATAATTTTTAAAAAACAGCTTTCATTTTTTTGTATTATTATTTATGGGATTAGAACTAGACAATCCTAAATTCTTTCTACATCTAGTCATGGCTTTGATGTTTCCATAGAGGTGCAGGACTTTATATTGCAGTAAAAGATGAGTCCACTCTGAGTAAAAATGTGAACAGCCAACTGCTTGGGATTCATTGGGTTAATTGACTTAAACATCCAGTTTTCCCTTCTTTATGGCCTCTTAATAGAATAGTTCAACACGCTGGGAAATATACTTCTACTACTTCATTTTCTTGGCAAGAGTTAAATGAGAATACTGATATTAATCTCATATCCGTTCATTAGATATGATGCCACAGCTAGAAGAGAGCAAGTTTAGCTTAGTGTAAAGGCTGCAAAATCTACCTATTAGCACCTCTAAATCCTAATAATCACCACAATATATCCTGTCTGTTTAATCTGTATGAAAACCAAACAGTAAAAAGGACAGGCTGTGGTGCTGGACTGTTTATTAGCTAGGCACTACTACATCTTCTCCATGAGCGCCGTTTGTCCACACACGAAGCCCAATTCCTTCTGTACCCAACCTGACAGACCAAAAATAGCTTCTCAGATCTCCTCTTCTTCGTCCGTCTCCTTCAGGAAGCCGCAGGTGGAGGCCAAGCGGGAGAAGGAGCCCAAGAAACCGGTCATCAAGAAACCCCTGAACGCCTTCATGCTCTACATGAAGGAGATGAGGGCGAAGGTCATCGCCGAGTGCACGTTAAAGGAGAGCGCCGCCATCAATCAGATTCTGGGGCGAAGGGTGAGGGATGCACACAACGAAACGCACAATGAAACGCAGACTAATCCTGTTTCCAGGTCAGTCTGTAATTTCACACATGAGGAACATGAGAGGGTGGTAGTAACGTGAACTCTGCTGCCCTCACATGCTGCTGCTCCTGAGATTAGAAAACGCTGAAAAACACTAAGTGGGTCTATTTTCTTTTAAACATGAGCAAAAAAATCACTTCTTTTGGGTGACTTTTGAGATTTTATACTATTATATGTGCATTTTTTTATGATTTTATGATAAAATAACAAACATTTTTATATTATCTCTTGCACAAATACAGTGTAATAATGTGATTTTTTGTGATCAAAGCCCTCAGAATGTAAAAGCAAAATCAATTTTGGTGGTCCCATTTTTGTCAATTCTGCTTTCAGTCTTCTCTAATGACTCCAACATTTACACAAAAAGCCTTAATGTTAATTTGCTTAATCAACTAAAACCTGAGTCTCACCCACTGGAGATTGTTCATTTGCAAATAAATAGACATCCTAACAGTTTGTCTGTTGTTTCCAGTGGCATGCACTGACCCGGGAGGAGCAGGCCAAGTACTACGAGTTGGCCAGAAAGGAAAGACAACTGCACATGCAGCTCTACCCGACCTGGTCTGCTAGAGACAACTACGTAAGCACATTCTCCTCTTGTTCCTCCTCTCTCCTCATCTTCCTCCACACTGACTGTCACCCATTTGTCATGAAACTCCAAAGCGTATTCGAAATGTTGACAGATAAATACTTTGCCTGAGCTGATTGACAGTATATCTAACCAGGGAAATGTAAAGTCTTTCCTGCTTTGTTGAGCAAAATTGGAAAAAGGTCATGAATTGTATGTTTGGGCTGTAGAGGGAAGTGTGTCTAGATCTCAGCAGTGATTATGTTTACTTTGGTTTTATTGAGCTTGTAGCAATGAGAAATGAAAAAAGTAAAAAAGTTTAATAAGTTCTTTTTAGAAATGATGTAGTGTTTAAGATTTTATAATAGTATATTAGATTATCTTAGAATAGGTACTTTGCAGAATATGTGTTTGCATGTGTTTGTTATCATTATATCGGTGTAAGACCATTAAATAATAAACAGAATCACCCAAACTTAGATGGATTATGCCTAAAGAATATCCATTTGTATTGATTCACTGCAGATTATAGTAAACAAGCACAGCTCCAAAAATGCTTAGAAAAAAATAGACAGGAAATGTCCTTTCAAAATAATTAAAAACACACAATAAACTACAATGCTTGTGATACAAATAGATTTTTTTAAAACAAATTTTCACTTAGATTTTCCTGTTAGTGATTTTCAAATACAATTTTTTGTCATTTTTTGATATATTAACATAAATATTCCTTCAAAATAAGAATGAGAAATCAATGAGAGCCAGTTCTACTTTGATAAATTATTAAATTAGACAGTATTTATTAGATTAGTAGCCACTCGTGTCATTTATGAGTTTGACTTCAGGCAGTTCCTGTAAGCAGAATGCTGCAAATTATAAAATGTAAACATTTGCAATAAGTATAAAACACTTGAACTGTTCCAACCACTAAACATCTTTGCTCCCAGGGGGGTTCCCTGTAAATAAATCCAAGGTTTAAAAAAGAAAGAACAGAGCAGAATCAGTTCAGTAAATCTGAACTGGGTGAACGAGTGTTTGATCATTTTTCACCTCAGAGCTGAAGAAATGACCGACTTACTGGCTACTGTGTCAACAAGCGACAAAATTACTGGGTCCCAGGTCTGATGGTCAAAAGTTCTGCAGTGTTAGGACAGATAAACCTGTGTGGTGCATGCGTTTTAGTCCAATGTTTTGGGGGATGTGCTGGATCTGGGCTGCTGTGTGCCTCTGACTTCTCAGTTTGCTGTTGAACTCTTGCAGGAGGCGGGCCTTAGCGGGGTCGCAGGGGAAAAGAGTAAAGCTGATTGGGTAGGGACACGTCTTACGGTGGATTTATACCTCTGTGGTGGAAAAAATGAGTCTGTGAAGAGCTGCATGAAAGGGGGTTGTGGGTATTCCTGTGCAAAGTTTGCATGCACCTTCCAAAAATCTTAGTGAGTCACATCAGCACATTCAGTCTCACAAACAACACGTATGCCATAGCAGTCACACAAACACTTCTGATTGGTCAGTTTTTGCACATTTTACTGAGTCTTGCACTTTGCTACAGCTATGAGTCTGTTAACCCATAAAATCACACAGAGGTATAAATCAGCCCGTTTTGCTCAACTAACAGAGAGCAGGGCCGCATGGCTGGCCTCGCTGCCTTAGTTTATCTATTCATCTGTTTATTGGGCATCGCTTTAACCCTCTGAACCCCAAGCAGTTTCTGAGTTTTTCGCTCCTGTCACATTTTTACTCACTGTGGGCTCATTTTTCACTGCAATATAACGTCCTGCACCTCTATGGAAACAGCACAACCATGACTAGAAGTAGAGAGAACTGAAAAATGTCTTTTGTGCAGGATAATCATGTTATAATGTCATAAATCATAAAAAAGAATTAGTAAAAGTGGAATTCCTGTGATTTTTTTTTTTTTACAAAAATTGAGAAAACCTCAAATTAACACATGCAACATTTTTTAAAGTACCCACAGATATTACCAATACTGGAAAAAAAAGCAATGACTCGACATACTAATGATATTTTACTGTGTAGATTTTTGTTTCAGTACTTGTTCACCGTAAACACAGCCTGCAGTTCAGCCTAGTTTAATCAAAATACGGTGAATTTTTCTTATGTGACTGTTAGTTGCAGCTGAGTCACAAATAGCTTCCCGGTTGAGCTGAGATATGCAGAATTTTTTGTTTTTTACACAATCTGATTAGAGCTAATCATTTTAACGTTGTTTTTTATAAATTTTTATTGTTTGGGTTTTTAGGCAAATATTTAAATGAGAAATTAACAAATAGATAAGTGATTTTGATGAAATCTCACAATTTTAAGCTTAGATTTGATTACGGCACATCACAGATTGAAAATTCAACAATTATTTCTGTTTTTACGATTTCATGCTCTGATAAATGGTTTAATTTTGGTGATTTTAAAAGAAAATTAAAAAAATTTAAGACAAAGTGCCTTTCAAACCCACCAGCAGAGTTTTGGGGTTCAGAGGGTTAAATTACAGCACCTTTATTTCTGTAGTTGTATAGCAAGACAATCATGACATTTGATGTAGAGATACTGAAACGCAACCTTTTCATACTGCCCAGAAGATCCTGCAATAATGTGGTACAATAATAACAATCAGGCTGCTGTTTAGTCACGTTAGACACATGATAGAGCAGTAACCTGTTTACGCTTTCCTCTGCTGCACTGTCTCGCTTCTGAGCTGAACTCTGTAGACAGGCAGGCATGGCAAACCAGTTATGGTGACACTTTATTTGGACTGTGGTTTATAACATGTTCTTAACAATATCAATTTTAATTCAATTCCGGTGCCATTTTTCATTTGTTTTTAATGCTGTAGTTGACGGAACAGGACAAGACGATGCAAGTTAAGGGCCAGAAATGTCTCAGCTCTACGAAGAGCTTTAATTCTAAGCTCAGTCTTTAATATCACCTTCATGATGTTGTGAATATGTTATAAACCAGCGCTCTAGTAAATTGTAATCATAGGTTTAGGAGCTATTGCTGTGTGCATGGAGCTTTTCTAAGAGCTTAGTAAGGCATAATATTGTTAATGCTGTTTGATTGGTTCCTATGGACAAATGTCATGACTCTGAGCACTGTAATTATTATTTGGCAAGTACAGTGTTCAGATTTACAGTATTTCTAAAGAGTTAGCACAATGCATTATGCTTAGTGGCACTTAAAATGGCCCTAATCTGCAATAGTTCAGCAGCAGCCAAAACATTGTCACTAAAGTCCATCCCCTGAAGTCCACGAATGTAAAGAAACCAAACTAGCAACCACATCTGCTGAGCACATAGTCTAGAAGAAAAGAAAAAAAAAATCATGTAATCACATATACGTGCATTCACAGCTGCAGGGCTGGGCTTGAAATGTTGTCTGTTGCATTCAAGAAACCCCCTCACACCCCATCACCTGTCTTGTTCTCCTCCTGACTTCAAAAAAAAAAAAAAAAAAAAAAACATTCACTGGACCCACGAGCAAAACAGGAAGAGAAGTTCCACGTATCGCCCCCGCACCTGTGGAGGGTTTCTCCTCCAAGTCACTGAGAAAGACCTCCATATAAACTAGTATCTGCACACACACATATACGCCCACTGATAAAAGAGCTTCAGAGAGGTGCAGTTGCAAGAGGAGTTGTTGTAAACCACATAGACAATGCTGACAGCGAGCCGAGGAGGGTAGACATCGAAGCGTAGGCGGTAGATTTCTCTCCCCACATCCTTCATCTTACCCAAATATGAGGCCTCACTTCACCATCACCGGATCTGCGTGAACAACTCTGATGTTTACCTCAACAGTCGCACATTACAACCAGCCTAAAGACAGAGAAACATGAACAAAAATGTAAAAAAAAAAACAAGATGTTAGGACCTGCGGTGAAAAAAAAAACACCTTTTTCCTTAGCAGTTACTTATCGGGGAGGATGCACAAGGTTTTGCATGAATAGTTTAGTGACCTTAGTAATGCAATGTATTTTCTTCTTCCTCTTTCTTGCTTTTTTCTTGCTTTTTTAAAGCATTAAATATGGTTGCTTGACTTGTTTGCTGGTGGTTGCTTTTGACTTTTCACACTTATTTTTAAAATGAATCCATGTGTTGTATATGAAACCTCAGATTTCATAGATTTCTGTTGATAAAGAATACAGAGAAATACATGTGTCTTTCAATTGTGCCAAACAAACCCAACAGCTGCACTCGCAGAGTCACATTAACTTTACAAATGATGGCATGGAATTAATCTGAGTATATTATTCTGCTTGAGACAAACCGGATTAACTGGATATATCAGTCAAAAAAGTCTGCAAATCATTTCCAGGCCTGGTGGTGAATTTATAGCAATGTAGTTTTTAACAGCTGAGCCAGACTCATTTCAATTGGGGGTTTGTTTGTTTGTTTTCTCCCACAGGGCAAGAAGAAGAGAAGAAAAAGGGAGAAGCAGCAGGACTCCAACACAGGTAAACATATGAATATCTCCCCTCGCTATTGTCTGACAGATTGCCACTGTTCAGCATAAGAAAACAAAATGACCAGCGTCAACTCTCCTGCATTTCAAAGAATTCAGTTGAGCTTGAACTTGCGTTGGCGCTCTGTAGCACAGCGTCTTGGTGTCTTTGAGGCAGGATGTGTCTCTAACGTCAAACCACCCACCCACTCTGCTTTCCATGTAACCTGAATTAAGAACATTTTAATCCCAGTGTGCAAAACTTTGTGCTGATCTTAGTTGTTCCAAGTTTGAAATGTCAAGACATCATGGCAGACAGAATAGTTAAAAAAAAAAAACTCCATCAGGTCACTGGCTATTTTCCTTTTTCCTGTGCCATATTAAGGCAATTAAAGTTTCCTTGCACACGCTATATGTGACTTCTCACGCTAATGCTGTAAAATGTCCGTAACTAGCATTAGCAAGCGGCATCAAAAATGTGACCAAAAAAGCCCCTTTCAGAGCAGCCTGCTCACTTTTCCGTTAAAGCCACGGCAGCAATCTCTTTACGTCAGACATTTTTTTCAACACAGCGCAAACAGATAGGCACGCACACGCCTAAGTGATTTGGAGAAGTTTGTTTTCACATTTCAGCTCCAATATTAGTCTAAAAACATCACAGAGAACAAAAGATTTGCACCTTTCTCATTCACTTTGCACTACAATTCCACATCTGTTACAAATTAAAATTTCCACAAAAAACAACTTGACTGTGATGAAAACAGAACAGTCAGATTAATGAGACTCCCCAAATGTGAATGGAATTCATTACCAGGAGTTTAAGTTTAGTGTGTTGCTTCCAGTTGTTTAGGAGTCTTTACTCAGAGTTTATTAAACTCCTGCAGCATCAAACAGCAGCAGGATCCATAGGAAGCATATTTAAAGTTGTGTGCACAGTTATGCACGTAGAGCAACAGCAGTAACTTCATTAATTACTTATAATCATAAATTATCCTGACCATGGAGACAGGATCTAACAGCAGTTCACACAGTGAGCTTTTCTACACAGCAGAGTAAAGAAAGTCATAGTTTATCAGCTGCAGTTAAATGATTTATTATATAGCACGCGTCTTCAAGAACTATCATCACACAAATAAACTAGGCTGTTAGTTATTTGGATGGATTAAGCTTTCCCATTTAGTCATTTATTATTGCATTATTATGCATTACACATCACTTATTGTACTGTCCAGTCTTGCGTGTGCTGTCACTGTTGTAAGTTCGTTTGAATGAAGCCGTGAGGAACATTGACATAAAAGTGGCCTATACCTAAATAGCACAGATGATGCCAACAATGTTACGTATTCCATGTCTGATAAGGGCTTAAGAAGTTATAATAGCTCTTAACGTAAATTATGCAAATTATAAAGAGGGATGTAGATGTTTGGAATCATCTGGTAGACGAGCAGAGGATGAGAGTCACTAAAGAAAAAGACGTAGAGGACAAATGTGGGAAATCAGTGATCTCATATTTATCTTTAAGCATCAGCCTCAAGCAGAGAAGTATTTTTCTGGATTTCATGAGAGTTGACCTCTTGAGATGAAGCAGGTCATGACTGAACCCTTTTAAAACCCTGTACTAACAGAGTGCCACAGCACGGCTGCCTCCCCTCTCTTTACCTCTGTATGTCTTAACGTGTTGGTGTGTGTGTTGGTGGTTATTCTGCTGGTTGTTGATGCTGCATTGTGCTGTAACCATCTACTAACAGTTTTTGGTGCTTTTCTTCCTGCCCTGATGAGCTCTTGTCTCTCTCCTCTCCTGTCTTCATGTCTTCTGCCTGTGTCCTCACCCTCTAACCTTTTCCCCTCTTCCTCTGCTGTTTTTCTGCTTCTCCTGTTTTGTGCATGCTGTTGCATTGTGCTCAGACCCGGGCTCTCCTAAGAAATGCCGGGCTCGCTTCGGCCTCAACCAACAAACGGACTGGTGCGGTCCTTGCAGGTGTGTACCAAACATCCACCCACTCCACAGCACCGCCCCGCTGCTGTCCGACCAACTCCCCCCATTTCACCTCCCATTTTAACCACCCGCTGCATCACTTCAGTCTGCCATTTCTCAGAGGCGGAGCTGACCCGGGGGTAGTTGTTCAAATCCAAATCAGATCACCTCCAGCCTTTTTATTTGTGTTACGTAATGAATTTAGTTACTAAGCTCCGCCCACCTGCCTCGGGACAAGCTCCGCCTCTAAAGAATGTATGGAAATCCAGCCTGAGCTCTGCATGCCGTCTGTCACTAACCTGCTGCTTTGCAAATCGAAGCAATACACCCATAAATATGTAGTTATATAGCAACATGGTCACTTTAAGGTGAGATAATGGGAATTAGAAGTTTAAAGTGATGTAGATGAAAGATGCATTTGGTCATTAAATGATCAAAAACAAAAACTACAACTGCCATACAGTCTTCTTAATTAACTTGTTACCAAAAACTCCCCATGCTCCTGCCTCATCGTCTATTTTCAACGTTGACGTCTCAGCTTTAAGTTCAGTGCTGCTGTTTTACTGCGATGCACAAGCACGTCCTGTAAAGTTAATATGTTTAAAGGGGAATACCACTCAAATAAAAAAGTGCAGTTAGCTGGTAAACATAGCTACAAGTCAGAGGAATGTTGTCAAAACACAGCATTGGAATATTTGTCTGAATGACACTCCTTTAACTTGCATTTCTTGCTCCTGTCAGAGTTTGTGCAGATGTACAACTTGTTGGATGGTATTCTTCACATAACTATCACACATTACCACCAGTTTGCAGCACCTGTTTTAAAAAAGAACAAACTTTCATGTAGTATTTCTACTTTTGAGGTAAAGCTTTAGTCTAATTTAGTACCACAAGTTGCCAAATTGAAGTCATTAGATCGTGATAGCAGCCATGTATCGAAACTAAAGCTGGGAATTTCCCAGTTCTCCCACTGTGAGCACAGGATTAGTCTGAGCCAGGTGATATTTTCAAATACTCCTGGTTTAATGATCAAATACCTTGGCAAGACAGGTTGTTGGATTTTTATTAATCTGCGGCTCATTTGCAGCTGCACCACTGATCCAAGTGCTTCTTCTTGACCTTTTTCTTCAAAATTGCCGCAGTCTCAGTTTCCTTTCTCTGTAGTAAAGCAGAAAAATGGTACCAGCGCAGTGTAAGTCATGAGAAGCAGCCTGTCGCCGCCTCAGACTGCTCTGTTTTAGTCACAGCAGGATTTACAGTAGACGACAGTCGCTGCAGGACTCAGGGATCTGTGCGGTTCTGCAGAAAAAGCTTGTAGCACCACAGCACTGTAGCAACCCCGTCGTCTTCCCCACCATCACGTCATGGAAATCTGAGTGTGTTTGTGTGTGTTTCGGTTTGAGAGAACAAAGGGGGCTGAATGTGGTTAGAGCAAATCCTTATCACCACAGCTCGACACACACTCCCTGCAGCTTTGCATTTTGACGGCGTTCTCATGCCCATCTGCTTTCAACTTTCTCTATTCATGCGATGTGGTAGCAGGCGCCTTTTGATGGTGAACTCTGACATTTAGAAATCACTTTCTATTGCACTCTTCCTCCCTCCCTCCTTCTCTCTCTCTCTCTCTCTCTCTCTCTAAATATGGCCTAGCGCCTTTCCTTGCGGTTAAACCTGGTGACTCATATCATATTCTGGTAATGATCATGGGATCCTGTTAACTGCTTTGATGCTGCGCTCAGCGGTACACAAGTCCGCTTTTAAGTATAACACCTCACAAAGCACAGCAGGTTACTGCCGTTTGCCTATTAGACAGATGCAGTATGTTTGGGTTGGAAAGGAAGAATAGTGGAAATGGAGTGAAAACTGAAACACTAGACTGTATAATGTAATTGTAGCAATAAATACTACTTTTGTGGTTGTTAAGTTTCGGGTCACTTTCGGCTCTCTGAGGCTGCTTCATTAAGTAATACTAAAAGTAGTCAGTTAAAAAGACAAAGTGCATTAATTCTAAAGTTGAGTGGTATTCCCTGCTCTCCAATAATACATTATAGATATATAGTGATATTTGCATGAATACAAATATAAGACATTTTGGAAAATGTGCTTTTCTTCATCTGCTGACTTAAATGAAAGGATCAGTACAGTTCATCTTCTGCATTACCTGTAGAACCAGAGCCTTAGAAGACTGTCAGCAGGTAGCTTCATCAGCAGCTAACATCTCAATCAGGCTTTACAATTTTGACACCAGTTCAAAAAACAAAACTTGCATAAATTTGGCACAAGAGCAGGATTGTTCCATCTCAAATCATCACATTTTCAGGACAATTTCTGCTCAACCATCCCTGATTTGCTTGAAATTGTTAAAGCTTAAAATGTGGATTTTTATAAAGATCTTTTGGAAATTTTAGCTAGATATATCAAATATATTCTAACTGCAGATTGACCTACTTTCATTTATTCAAATTTGATGCTGTTTGTGCCTCAAATTTCAATGAGCAATGAAAAATGTGCCCTTAGTTGAAAAATAAATATATTTTCATAGTTAGACTCAAAACTCCAGACCTTTGTTCTTAATATTAAAAGCTATTCTATTTGTTTTTATTATTGTGCTACATATGGTTCAGACAATATCACTAGTTGACTTCTGCGTTACCTTTTTTTTTGTCTACATGTCCTCAAAGATGGGACTTTCCATGTTGGCTTCGATTTTTTTTTCACTTTTAAACTCAGCCACAATCAGAGATTATTTTATCTACACGCCCAGTATTGCAGATATGTCAATAAATGACATGATGGAAAATACCAGCGAAAATTTCCAGCTTTCATCTTAGTTTTTGAGATATTGTCGTTTAACCCTTTAAGTCCTAATGCGTCATCAGCAATTGGGCAATTGCACTTTGGATACCGTAAATATGTCACCATTTGTGCTATCAGAAAAAAATCAAACGGTTTCTGAAAGCTGAGGCGTTGCGCTTTACAGCCAATATGGTGTCATTATGGTAAATTCATTCGTGCCCCCCCAGGAATCTGCTGGATGAAATTACTGTAAAATTACCGTAATGACACCATATTGGCTGTAAAGCGCAACGACATTGTCATTATGGTCATTACGGTAATTTCATCCGTGCCCCCCCAAGGAATCCACTGCATGAAATTACCATAAAATTACCGTAACTCTTATAATAGGCAGTAAATCGTAAATAACTGCCAGATATTGAAAGTTTCTTCTGAAAAAATGGGCTCCAGCACTCACAGGACATTTTCTGACCTTTTTAGAATCAAAATAAGAAAAAAAAAGACCAGCCGGACATTTTGAG
>OMNN01090067.1:0-11716 GCA_900302755.1 Chromis chromis
GTTCTCAACTGGTCCCCCATCAGGATCCACTATGTCTCTATTAAACCAGTCGTGACCCAAATGTTCTCAGGTTGCTGTTCCTGTTAACAAACTAAGGTTTATCTGGTGGATCTCAACACATTCTGATGCAGCTTGGGAACATCTTGTCTTCTGTTTTGCTCATGTTGGTATATTTGGACCCTTTAGCCAAGTTCTGGTCATATTCTGTCCCATTCTGACAGATTCTGAGCACATGTTGGTTTATTTTTGTCACGTTTTAGCATAAATGTCTCCACTAAGCTGGCAGAGCCTCATCTAGAGGTTAATAGTGGACAACTACTGGTGTCACCACCACTAAATATCCTGCTGTTGAAACTGTGGCAGAAGAAACACGTCCTTTAGAATAAAAGACTTTATACCACTACTTTTCGTGCTTCTGAGACCCTCTAAAAATGGCTTCACGACCCACTTTTGGGTCCCGACCCACCAGTTGAGAACCACTGAGTTAAGCTACATTTCACTTTACAATCATCTGCATGATGTTACGTCCACTCTGCAGTTCTCAACATGTGACATAAACCTATCAGCCTTAAACAGAGAATTTATCAGTAGATCCAATCAGACAGGATGTAACTTTGTCTAACTGCAAAAAACTGCATCTCATCTCTAATCCAGTGATGATCATATTTCCACCGAAGAAGAATTAGCCGCAGTCGGAGATGCAAAGGAAATAGCATTAGCTTGTTAGCTTGTTCAGCAGCCACATGTCAAATGAGAAAAACCTCCAACAGAGAGTTTAGAAAGTGTGTCTCTGCAGGAATATTGTTCAAGCTTCAGTCTAGAGCTGAAGTCTGAAAAAGGGTTCAAGATTCTAGCTTTGACATGAAGCATCTGAGGTGTGTTCAGTGCAACAACTGGCTCTTTGTGATGTCTGGTATTGGTTTTGGATACAGTTCACTGATTTTACATTTTGATTTTAACAAACTTTAAGCACCAAAAACAGCATGTTATAGCTTTTTACAGCTGTGTTGGCAGATATGTTAGCATAAAGCTGCTTATTTACACATCCAGGAGCTGTGAAGCAACAGAATGTGGAATGTTGTCGTTGGATTTGAGGATAAATGTTGGTCTGCTACAGTATTTATTCACCTTTCTGCTCTATTTTATCAAAGTTAACTCCTAAAGAAAAACCTATCTGGCCCTTTAGCTGCTAAATGCTAGTTGCTAACTGCTAGCATTAAAGTTGCAGGCTTTAAAAACAAACTAAATAATAAGCTAAAGGAGGCTAAAATGCGTCTCTGTTGATTTATTTGCAGCTAGCACACATGTTGTTCACTTTAGGATCAATCTTAGCTACTTTATCTTTAGTATAATGACCAACTGTAACCTCTAGGAGTCCTTGTCGCACATGTTGATGAGAAATGTTCAGAATTTATTCCCAATTTTCTTCATTAAGCCGCAACTTTAGATCCTCTTTCCACAAACCTGTGATTATAGATACGAAGAGGCAACCAAGATGAGAAATTAGCTCATATACCTGAGTAGCTGCACCCTATCCAGGTGGATTTATAGCCAGAAATACAGTTCATTGTATGATTGTACATTTTAAAGCTGCAATAGTTGATTTTAACAAACTTTAAGCACCAAAACCAGCATATTATAGCTTTTTACAGCTGTGTTGGCAGATATGTTAGCATAAAGCTGCTTATTTACACATCCAGGAGCTGTGAAGCAACACAATGTGGAATGTTGTCATTGGATTTGTGGATAAATGTTGGTCTGCTACAGTATTTATTCACCTTTCAGCTTCGTTTTGCTCTTCAATAACTCTTGAGGAGAAGTATATCTGGCTGTTTAGCTGCTAAATGCTAGCTGCTAACTGCTAACAATAAAGTTGCGTGTTAAAAAAACAATACATTAAGCTAACGGAGGCTAAAACAAAGTCATTTTTATCTGTTAATATAAGCTAACTCCTGAGGAAACCTATACCTAGGTCTTTAGCTGCTAAATGCTAGTTGCTAACTGCTAGCATTAAAGTTGCAGGCTTTAAAAACAAACAAAACAATAAGCTAAAGGAGGCTAAAATGCTGCAAATAGCTGAATTTCAGTGTTGATTATTCTCAGCGGGTTTCTTTTTGATGCTACTCAGTCATTTGATCTATTAATATAAGAATAATAACTGGTGCAGCTTTAAGCTTCGGTTTCTATTTGGATTCCTGATAAAAGTTAGTTCATCACAGTATTCTACTTTTAGCTTTGTTTTGCTCGAAGCTAACTCCTGAGGAAACCTATCTGGCTGTTTAGCTGCTAAATGCTAGCTGCTAACTGCTAACATTAAAGTTGCAGGCTTTAAAAACAAAACAATAAGCTAAAGGAGGCTAAAACACTGCAGAGCTGAACATCAGTGTTGGGTAATAATACTTCCTGTCCCATCTGACCTACATAAACACTGTATCTAATCATATAAAATCATTTTATTAAACATGATAACAAACGCTCCGATCGGCACACGGCAGCAGGGGTTTCCCTCGACACATCAGGAAGTGAGTCCAGGTTTAATCTGGACTAATAACTCAGACTTTATGACACCAGAGGAGATAAATAAATCAGTGAGGCCACGTAGCTGCGATGATGCAGTGTGACATCATCAATGTGCGACTTCACGTTTACACCTTTTGGTTTATTTATGAGATTTCAGTGTCGGAGCATCACTTAAAGGCAAATAAACCAAACTAGCCAAATCCAGAAATAAACTCAGCCTTATGTTTTTAAAAATGAGCCGTAATGTTTTACATGTTTTACAAGTGAATGAATGAATGGGACTCGGTTTAACCTCTTTACAGAGTCACAGCGCTGAGAACATTCCCCTGAGCATGAATGTAAAGTATGTTTCCTTATTCTGTCTTCAGAGAACCCACAGTGTCTTTTCCCTGCGGTTGAATTCCTGCAGGAGGTTAAAAATACTGCAACGGTTAAAGTCTCGCTGTAACACAGGAAGGCCAATGAAAGGCCACACTCCTACATTTACATTGTGCGCCTGGACTACAGGTGTGAAAGTCCATTGTGTTTAATTATTTACCACCCGGCAGACATTCCCCGTCTCTCCTCCCTTACACTTCCTGAAAACTTACCACCCCACCCCCCCTCGCTCTTTAAAACACTGGTCCTATCAAAATAAAAGCCCTGCATATAATTAACTCAATCAATCATAAATACAGTCACCTTATTGCACTTTTATTTATAGTTACTGAGTCTGATTGCCTTTATATTAAGTTTATTGCAAGGTAACTGGGTAATTCTGCCCCATAGCTTACGGAAAATATCAGTTTTGTGCTACTTTTGAGGCTCAATTTACCTTATTTGACTGATAAATGTGCTTTTTCCTGTTATTTTTCACCATTTGATAAGCAAAAATGTCTTTTCTGCTTGAGGAAATGGAACCCCAACGACCAACACTGGTTAAAAAACATAGATTCTTAATGTTTTATCATTTTGGCGCTGGCGAAAATCACTTTGGAGGGTTTTCTGTGCAGGAGAAACCATGTAATCGCCTTATATCTGCAGTCTGAAGCTTCATTTATACTTTATTAAACCCACATAGCTGTACGCCCAACGGGTCCTATCAAAATAAAAGCCCTGAATCCTGAGGTTTTTTCTCTTTATTGAGGCTGAGGTGACATATGGGGAGAAATGCATATAATTAACTCAATCAAACAAAAATACAGTCACCTTATTGCACTTTTATTTATAGTAACTGAGTCTGATTGCCTTTATATTAAGTTTATTGCAAGGTAAATGGGTAATTCTGCCCCATAGCTTACGGAAAATATCAGTTTTGTGTAGCCTTGTGCTACTTTTGATTCTAATTTTACCTTATTTGACTGATAAATGTGCTTTTTCCTGTTATTTTTCACCATTTGATAAGGAAAAATGCAGGAGAAACCATGTAATCACCTCATATCTGCAGTCTGAAGCTTCATTTATACTTTATTAAACCCACATAGCTGCACAACGAGCATCCTTCCAGAAATGTAAACTCTTGTCACCACAACTCAGACTGTGATTGGTTCGTTTGGCAAAATCCATATATTGGCCAGCAGCTCGCGCCTATTATCTTTGTGCAAACATGCAAACATAAGTGCTCACTTCCCTAATTGTAACTGTATCTGGTCCGCTCATAACGCCGACACAAAGGCCTTTATTGTGACGATGTAGTCGTATGTCATCTGATCATTTTTACAGCTCTGGTAGTGCGTGTCGAGACTCGGGATCACCAGCAGTAACTGTTGTTCACCTCTGTGAAAGACGCACAATGAGTAGAAACCTCCCTGCTAACTGGGGTTGTGGTGGTTTAACTGCACAGTGATGCAGAAACACCAAGTATAAATGCTCATTACAACAAGTTTCTGTGTAGATTCAACACAGGAAAATCAATCAAGGTTAGGTTTAGAGTTGAAATCTGCAAAAGGGATCAAGATTCTCATGTTGACATGAAGTAAAGTGGCTGTTTAGGCTGAAACAGTGGAATGAGTTGATCTTTAACATGCTGTATGGTTTCTGAACTGGTTTAGTGTATGATTTCACATCTTAAAGCTGCATTAGTTGATCTTTAGCAAGGTGCAAACAACCTCTTATGAGCAAAAAGTTGCTTCTTTACACACAGAGAGCAACAATAATGTGGAATTTTCTCTTTGGTTTCGTTGATAAATGTTCGCGTACAGTATTTATTCTCCTATCAGCTCAGTTTTGCTCTGCATGAACTCCTGAGGAACCTGGCCGTTTAGCTGCTAAATGCTAGCTGCTAACTGCTAGCATTAAAGTTGCAGGCTTTAAAAACATTAAACTAAAGGAGGCTAAAACACTGCAGAGAGCTGAATGTTATTGTTGGCTGATGATTCTCTGCGGGTTTCTCTTCTACATGCTCATTTTATTTATCAATATCAAAATAATAACTGGTGCAGCTTTAAGTTTTGGACCACAGCAAAGCAAAGCAAGTGTGTTCAGGCTAAAGCTATGCGTTAAGTTGCTCTTTAGCATGACTAGGTGTTTGTTTAATGATGTCTGAACTGGTTTTAGATACAGTTCACTGATTTTACATTTTAAAGCTGCATTAGTTGATTTTAACAAACTGTAAGCACCAATGTGGAAACACGTGGAATGTTCTCTTTGGATTTGTGGATAAATGTTGGTCTGTTATAGTTTTTATTCACCTTTCAGCTTTGTTCTGCTCTACGCTAACATCTAGGAAGAAATATCTCTATGTTTAGCTGCTAAATGCTAGTTGCTAACTGCTAGCATTAAAGTTGCACGTAAAACAAACACAACAATAAGCTAAAGGAGGCTAAAACGCTACAAAAAGCTGAACTTCAGTGTTGGATGATGATTGTCTGCAGGTTTTTCTTTCACGTTACACAAAATCATTTGATCTGTTTATATAAAAATAATAACTGGTGCAGCTTTAAGCTTCAGTGGCTTTTTGGATTCCTGGTAAATGTTAGTTTGGGACAGTATTTATTCTACTTTTAGCTCTGTTTTGCTCGAAGCTAACCCCTGAGGAAACCTATATCTGGCTGTTTAGCTGCTAAATGCTAGCTGCTAACTGCTAACATTAAAGTTGCACATTACAAAAACAAAAGCTAAAGGAGGCTAAAACAAAAACGCTGAGCTTGTGTTGGGTGATGATTGTCTGCAGGTTTTTGTTTCACGTTCTAGATAGTTATTTTATCTATAAATATAAAAATAGTGACTGGTGCAGCTTTAAAACCAGTTCTGGGTTCTCTAATAAACCAGTTCTGCAGTCAGTGGAGCTTCTGATTGTTTAAATTTTAAGCTGCTTTTACTTTTAGCATTTTCTAGCTACAGCACTGGTCTGGATGAATGTTTTAGGCATTCGAACACACAGAGAGAGAGCATTCTGAATCCGTCTCTCTCTGTCTATTACCCCACTTCCTGTGGTGCTGATGCATCACTTAGCGCTCTGCCCCTCCAAAATATCTAATTACTGCATAAAAGCTTTTTGTTGTCGACCACACAAGTCTGGTGTTGAGCCGTTATCCTGTCAAGTTGAGGAACTTTGCAGCTAGGAAATGCTAAAAGTAAAAGCAGCTTAAAATTTAAACAATCAGAAGCTCCACTGACTGCAGAACTGGTTTATTAGAGACCCCAGGACTGGTTTTAAAGCTGCACCAGTTACTAGTTTTATAGGATAGAATAGAATAGAATAGAATAGAAGTACTTTATTAATCCCAGGTCTGGGAAATTGTTTTGTCACAGCAAAGACATATAACATAAAACATAAAAAACAGAAGACATAAAAGCAATAGAAACAAAAAGTGAACAGACTGGAGTGTGCAAAAATGACAGTGTGCAATATAATAACGATGTGCAAAAATATATTCATAGATAAAATAAGCTCTGCCCCTCCAAAATATCTAATTACTGCATAAAAGCTTTTTGTTGTCGACCACACAAGTCTGGTGTTGAGCCGTTATCCTGTCAAGTTGAGGAACTTTGCAGTGAAGGACAGAGTTGGGTTCAGACGATGAGCATCAGACTGAAGGTTGGCCTCATGAGGCAGGAGCTGCTTCTGGTTGTAATAGTGAGATCTCAGGCTCTGCTAATGCGGTTTCCTCTGAAGAAGCCTTTTTCCTCTCGGGGCCTTTTTGGCTGCAGGATGTGGACACGCTCACTTATATCCTCTCTAAAACGCACGTCTAATTTCTGCAGCTTCTCCACACAGACCTCCGGCTCACATGCAGCCCTGCGAAGTCGGTGTAATTAGAATTCAGCCGGCAAAAGCCCCGCTATCGTCGCCATGTTTAATTCAGTGTGTGTTTGTGTGTGTGTGTGTGTGAGTGCAGGACGCGAACAGACGGGGCTTTTTGGAAAGTTATAAAAAGCAAGCGAGTGGGCGAGTCGGAGGAGAAGGTGGAGGCTTTGGGTTGGTTTCACTGTGAATGTGCATCAGAACCGACTGAACCTGAGTGTTAAAGCCCAGCTGGATGTGTTGAAGCCTCCAAACGCACCGTGGGACTCTGCTGATGGATGTAAATGTTATTCAAATGATCCCTGAATGGAGGCTGTCAGGGATCCACCTGAATGGAGGCCGTCAGGGATCCACCTGAACGTCCGTCCGTCCTGCAGCCATGTTCTCTGCCTTCCACTCTCCCGTTTCCACACTGTCTCATGCAACACGAGCCGCGGCCATTCTATCCTGTCATTAGGATTCTAGGATAAGGACACACACACACACACACACTCTCTGACACACACTCTGACACACACACACACATTTTGACGTCGGTGTTGATGCTGTAGATTCTGTCGACTCTCTGAAGACCCTCCTGCTGGAGTAGAAACAGCTTTAACCCTTTCAGAGCCTCTACATGTCCACCAGGATGTTCTGAATAGTAATTGCTGTTCTTTGAATATTCGGGTCCAATTAATGACGACTATTTGAACATTTGGCTCGAGCCGCAGCGATGCGCCGCGAGGGGGCGGGGTTACAATCACTGTTTACTAACACGGGCGAAGCAGGCCATAAAATGTAAACGCTATGTACAGGCGTACAATTCTCCGTTACACCGCTGTGTGTGTTTTCCCGGGGAACAAAGGGGCTGCTTCCTGGGGAATTAAATTTTTTCAGATTGCCAAATATGTATTCGCCTTGCGGATACAGGTCTTGCTTAGTTACATTTAAAATGGCCTAAATTATTACGTCATTGTTTGCTGCTGTCCTTTATTGCAAATTCTATTTTTTGTATGACTGATTTGAGATTTTATGTCTCCATACAACTGATTAGAAAGGTTTTTATAGGATTGGAGACGATGTAAAGATGTTCATCTCTCTGCTCTCTACGGTGGTCGTTTACGAACACAAGTGATAAATTAGGTGTGGGGCGATTCATCGACGTAATCGATTACGAAAATACGTCGACGCGTAAAACGTGCGTCGATGCGTCGCGGTCTCATGGTAGCAGGAGTATATTCTGCCTGTAGCGTGTTTTTTCCAACATGAACGTTCCTGGTGGTGACCCAAACGTAGCTGCTATCCAAGAATATACCAACATATCCGTCTGTAGCCCCGATAACAGCAGCTACGTTTGGGTCACCGTAACGTTCATGTTTGATAAAACGCGCTACAGGAAGAGAAACTTCTGGTTCAGAAGACGAACGGCGCCGTCGTCCAATCAGCAGGTCTCATGTTGCCCACTGGTTCCTCCCTCTGGTAGGTTAAGGTTGTGTTTTACACTTCAGGGCCACCGTAGTTTTTACTTGAATGGAGCAAACTCTGGCTGTAACTTTATTTTGGAGAGATTCATGTTGCTGAACCAGATTACCAGAGAAGACTGGGCTGGTTCTGGTTCTGGTTCTGGTTCTGGTTCTGGTGCAGACATTTAATCTGGTTACTTTTGGAACAAAGGTTTTGTTTTTCAAGAGATGTGTTTGAATAAATTCTTGAAATATGAAGAAGACATGCTTTAGCTTTTTATTTGGGGTAAATTCATCGTCATTAATCGAGTAATTAAAAAATAATCGTTAGGTGCAGCCCTACTCTTAATACGTCAGAAAAGTACCTTTTTTGTTCGCATCCAGTTGGAGTCGCACACTTTCTGGCAAAGAGTTGTAGTTGATCTTTGGGAATGTCGACACAAATTTGCAGCAAAGTCAAATTTTCATTTGCAGATTTGATTTGTAAGAAACTTGAGGTGGACGTCTGGATAAGTTTGTGGAAAACCTGTTGGGGAATGGAGCCGATACCAGCGAATACAAGGTCAGTAGAGACGATCATTCATGCTCACGTTCACCTATGATCCATTTAGATCCACCCTTTAACCTGGTGTCATGGGTTTGGACTGTAGGAGGAAAACGGACCAAACAAACCAAGAAAATCACTCTTGAGATTCTTTTAAACTACATTAAATATGAATTTGATGCATTAAGTTTTCCACAAGGATGACCAGAATTCCACTGCAGGTTTACCACAGATCTAATTTGCACATCAAAGTTTGACCTTGTTTTAAATGTTCCACCTGCCAAAGGTTAACTACCAGAAACCATGACTGCCAGAAACACTATCGGAGGCAAACATGCACCGACTTGGCAAACATCTCTTAAAGTTTAGTTCTCCTAAGCTGCTAAACCTGAAACATGTTTTCCAGTAGAGACAATCTTCTTCTTACCAACGCTGGCAAACACTTTCTAGAAAACACATTTAGCTTTTCTAAAGGACCCTTATCAAACATTCCTCTTGATTTATTAGCTGCTGTGTTTACGAGGTCACAGGTAGAACCGGGTCGTTGGTTACGTCTGTCTGGGATCAACAGGTTGGTTTTAATGGTGCAGAACTTTGACCGTTGATGTCTTCATTGCTTTTGTCCAGGATGTGATCCAGCTTTTCTTTTCTTTATCTTCCTCTTGAAACTGAGTCGATCAGTGACTCATGTTTGTCCCAAAGTTCACTGAGACGATGGATTTATCAGAAAACAGAATCGATGTGAGACTCACCCAGTGGCCTGCCTGGAGCTGGACATGTTATCTTAGGACTCAAACTAAACTAGTGCTGCTGTTTAACTCCACCGTAGTTCACTTATTGTATTATATTATACCAGCACATCAAAAAAAATTACAATATTGTGTTAAAAGTTTGATATTTTCTATTTTAAAAGGTGGAAGTTTAGTTTATTGTAGACCAGTGACATGTAAAGTGAATATTTCAAGCATTTTTCTATTTTAATTTTAATAACTATTGTGTTTAAGGAGCCTAAACTAGTGTTAAATAGACGTTCTGCATCGTAAATATTATTATATAAAGATATTCTAATAATCTGAGACAGTGTGGCAGTTATTTACGATTTACTGCCTATTCTAAGAGTTACGGTAATTTTACGGTAATTTCATCCAGCGGATTCCTGGTGGGGCACGAATGAAATTACCGTAATGACACCATATTGGCTGTAAAGTGCCTCAGCTTTCAGAAACCGTTTGATTTTTTTCCGATAGCACAAACGGTGACATATTTACAATATTCCAAAGTGCGCTAGCCCAAACATGTCGCCGATGACGCACTGGGACTTAAAGGGTTAACTCAACCGTTGTTCACTTATTGTGTTATATTATACTGGCACATCTCAAAAGATAACAATATTGTGGAAAAGGTTACCGTAATGACAATGTCGTTGCGCTTTACAGCCAATATAGTGTCATTACGGTAATTTTACGGTAATTTCATCCAGAGGATTCCTGGTGGGGCACAAATTAAATTACCGTAATGACACCATATTGGCTGTAAAGCGCAACGCCTCAGCTTTCAGAAACCATTTGATTTTTTTCCGATAGCACAAACGGTGACATATTTACGGTATTCCAAAGTGCGCTAGCCCAAACGTGTCGCCGATGACGCACGATGACTTAAAGGGTTAAATCCCTTCCAGTTTGTGGGATCTCGTCCCGTTCTTTGTCTTTATTGCGGCTTCCAGACACGCCCGACCTTTAAAAGTGAACTTTTATGTGCTAAACGCTCCAACAATGACAGCGTGTGTGTGGAAGGTGTAGATCAGCTGATAGGTTTCGATCTCCACCCTGCTGGTGTCGCCTTACAGATGCAGTCGGAGCATTTATGTCTTTATGCGTTAACAGGTCTTTATGCGTCACTCGTTCCTAAAGGGGTTGATAATGATTAAGACGGGGCTCGTTGCATCAGGCAGGTCTGGTGAATGTGTCCCTGTTCGGATCCAGCGCTGATAGCAGGAGGAGGCTTAAACACACACAGTGGAGCTGCAAAGGGCAACCATCACATTAGCATCAGTGGAAACACACATTTCCACGTTTGGCAAAATGATCTGCAGCCTCCCACAGAGAGCGCTATCAGTGTTGCCTCGTGGGTGATGATCTGGAGACGCCTACATGATCACACGTGTGTCTTCTGACCTGAATCTACTGCAGGGTTCCAGTAGGTGTGATCTAGCCCGACCGTTCACTGGGAGATTCAAGCAGCATAAAGGTTCATATTGAGGTCAGATCTGAATCTCTGCAGCTAACAAGTTGTTCTTATTCAGCTGATTACTCATAACTGCTGATCAGAGGTGCCATCATAGTGTTGTAGCAACATAAGCTAATGATTTAATGATGTTTTAATGTCAGATATACACAGAACAGTTGACAAAGAGGACTATCACGTCACATCTAATCTATTAAATAACATAATAGTAATAAAAACACGTTACTGTGCTGTATATAGACTGGTATAGTGATGACGTATTTCTGTAGTCCAACCCGGAAAAAATGGCGCCGGTGGTTCCTATGAAAATCCTCCTTTATGGGATTTTTGCATTGGATTTTGGATCATTGCAGAAAATCAGCTCTGAGTCAAACACGTTTCTGATGCGTTGCTGTTTTGTTCAGCTGGATAATCTTCACAGATGAAACCATTTATATGAAGTTTGAAGCGTTAATGCAGCCGAGAGAAGTAAAAAGCTAACGCTATGCTACAGCTAGCTACACTGCTGTCGGTTGATTCTGACGTCACGACCGTTATGCTTCATAGATCTGATCAGCGCTAACAACAAGCTAGCCAAACCGTAGCTTAATAAACTGTTTATTAACTGAAAAACCCGACTAGAGGCTGTGAGGCGGACTAGTGAGAGAGTCCCGGGGTTTGTGTCGCGTGACGACGTCTAATGTCCCCGACAACCACTGAGTCTCATTTAGCCACTTGTGAGCAACCGCCGTTTTAAGT
>OMNN01090070.1:3221-14058 GCA_900302755.1 Chromis chromis
TTTTTTTGCAGAATCTGGTCAGTGCAAATGGTATATTTTTCTACAATTCTACAATTTCATTTAGCAGAAACTTTTATCCAAAGCGACGTACATAGGTAGGTAGGCGGGGCAGCATTAAGGACCTTACCTAAGGGTCCTTACTGGATACCTGCGCCCTGACTGGGAGTTGAACCACCGATCCCCCATGCCAAGGTCTGGGGTGTTAGTCACTGAGCTATCCAACGGCCTCCTCTTCCTTACATAAATCATTATAAACTAGAATTACTACCTCTTGGTTGTACGTCTGTTCCTAACACCAACAGAGTTAATGTCAAGGCATGAAGTCTGACTGTCTGTCTTCCCCTGACCGAGTATATTTATACTATTACATGGTTGTATAAGCTAGAAATGTGCTGCTGATCACTGATTGGTCCCTCTGTGTCTGGTCTGACCTCTCCTTCACTTTGTGCTCACAGAGTTTCGGTTGTTATCTCCTCTTCTTCAGATAGATTGTTGATAGGCACAATTGCTGCTTCACTTCCTCAATCTATGGTTAAACTGTCATAAACCGCTTCCTCCTTTATGCCTGCTCAAACGGAGAGTTTGACAGAAACAACCTACCTCGTGCTTTTCCACTCAGGGCTTCACCTAATATGCTGTTTATTATTTCTCAAGCTGCAAGAACTATAGTTAGCAAAGCACTCTTAATCATAGCACATTCATCCTGATCATTGATCGTAGATAATACAACACCAGTTGATCCTTTTCCATATAAAATGTCATCACTCCATCATTTGATCCTCTTAGAACTTGACTTTTGACCAACAAATCTTTGTGTACATTCGTGTCAAATTTGGAGAAATTTCCCCAAGGGGTTACTAATTTATCACATTGGTCACCAAAATTGGGGAGCGTACCTATGTTCCCCGGATCCTATGTTCCCCGCTTTGTAAGGGACCGGGGAACAAAGGATCCCTTTTCTAAATAAGGGTCCTATGTTCCCCGCTTTTCCCCAAAAGGATCCTATGTTCCCCGCTTTGTAGGTGACCAGGGAACATAGGACCCTTTTTTAGAAAACTATGTTCCCCGCTTTTCCTAAAAAGGGTCCTATGTTCCCCAGTCACCTACAAAGTGGGGAACATAGGACCCTTTTGGGGAAAAGCGGGGAACATAGGACCTGGGGAACATCGGGATGACCCCCCAAAATTGAATCATCTTGTCCTTAAATCCGCCTAAATGTTTGTGCCAAGTTAGAATAAAGATGTCACCAACGTAGAGCCGTAATGTTAATCTATGTCGTCCTTTCTGTCATTACTTCTTTAGTCTCTCTAGCCTTGAACCCAAGAGGCCTCGTCTGTATTAAATATTCTAATTTGTTGGACAAATCTGACCCGCTTGGCTCCGCGTGGAAGTTTCTGTTGGCATCGCTGAGCACCAGTAGGGAACGTGACCAACCAAAATAGGCCTGACGTCAACGCCGGCACTCCAAACATCAGGATAGCCACTCTGGACTCAGACGTTCTCAGATATGATGTGTATTTATGCGCTGAATTAGAGGCGCAATCACTGCAGTGGAAATAATAAGATCAGGCTGCTGAGCTGAGGCAAAGCCAGGGCCGTGCAATGGATTGGCAGTGACAGGATCCACTGGATAATGACGACGTGTGAGCACTAAAACTTCAGGAGTAATGGGCGACTAATGCGGGAGTGGAAGCCACAGCAGACGAGGGCAAGATCGGACGCGACGTGAGAAGAATTGCCCCTGACAGCCTCCATTATGATAATTACCCAGTGTGTACATGCACCGGCGAAACTCTATAGGGGTTCAGAGTGCGGACAAGGAGCCGGCAGCAGGAGGAGGGCATGGCTCGTGTGGTAAAATATGCAGGCAGGGGGAAACAAATGTCTATATTTAGCCGGCTGACGCTTTTACGATGATGGATACTGTACCGAGAGAGTCAGCCCTCAATCACAAGAAGAAAAAAAAAAAAAGGAAGAAGAGGAGGAAGAAAATAAAAAAGGATGGGGAGGAAAGAAATTCCAGATGTCAACAGTAAAGTTTGTCCAGCTCCGGTTTGTGGCCACTGGAGCTTTGTGTACCTGCCCCTGCTAAAGCCATTACCTCCGTGTGCTAGCAGCTCCGGGGGAAAAGCTCCACAACAAAGCCAGGAGAATTCTCGGAAGCCTTTCAATCAAAGCTCCGCGGCATCGTCCCCGACTGCTGATGAACAAGCCGGTGATTCGACGGGAGTGGAAGCGAGGAAGACGACGGCTCAAGGCGTTCGCTTGTGATGCTGGGAGGGTTGTGTAACGTTTCAGATCGTCCCTGCGTCCTTACATAAGTGTGTGTTTGTGTGTACGTGAGTGGATAAAGTGGCGCCATGGAAGTCACTGAAGACACTGTAGTTTAAAAGAAACAAGAGGATATCCTCATATATTATAATTTTTTGGACAAATGGAACGTACGTTTACTGAAATACTGGACTCTAGTAAAAAAAACAAAAAACAACAAACTGAGCAAACCATAAAATTACCTTCATATATGACTAAATAAAGACAGCTGGACACCCTGACTTTATCTCTTATTGTGTTTTATCTTTAATTCTTAATCATCTTATGACTTTTATTGAGATTTACCTTTTTTATTGTGTTTTATTACACTTTAAATCCTGTTATTTTAACTGTACATCACTCTGATTGTTGTAAATGTGCTTAATAAATAAATGTAGACCTTGACAATTAAATTTTTTAACAAATCTAACTGAATAAACTAAGTGATGGGACGTATATTTACCGAAATACTGGGAAAAAACTAAGCAAACCAAGAAATTACCTTCATATATGACTAAATAAAGACAGCTGGACACCCTGACTTCATCTCTTAATGTCTTGTATCTTTAATTCCTAATGTCTTATGACTTTTATTCAGATTTACCTCTTCGATATTTTGATTTATAGCACTTTAAATCCTGTTATTTTAACTTTACATCACTCTGATTGTTGTAAATGTGCTTAATAAATAAATGTAGACCATGACAATTACATTTTTTAACAAATCTAACTGAATAGATTAAGTGATACAACTAAATAAACTGAGCCGGAAACCCTGCCTTCATCTCTAGTCTTGTATCTTTAATTCCTAATGTCTTATGACTTTTATTCAGATTTACCTCTTCATTATTGTGTTTTATTGCACTTTATGTCCTGTTATTTTAACTGTACATCACTCTGATTGTTGTAAATGTGCTTAATAAATAAATTTAGACTATGACGATTACATTTTTTGACAAATCTAACTGAATAAATGTAGTAAATACGACTAAATAAACAGAGCTGGACACCCTGACTTCATCTCTTATTGTGTTTTATCTTTTATTCTCATCATCTTATGACTTTTTTTTATATTTATCTCTTCGTTATTGTGTTTTATTGCATTTTAAATCCTGCGACAGCACTTTGGTTCGACTCCAATTGTTGTAAATGTTCTTAATTAATACATTTTAACTTTGACAATTAATTTTTTGACAAATCTAGCTGAATAAATTAAGTGATGGAACGTATATTTACCGAAATACTGGGGGAAAAAACTAAGCAAACCAAGAAATTACCTTCATACATTACTAAATAAACAGAGCTGGACACCCTGACTTCATCTCTTAATGTGTTTTATCTTTTATTCTCATCATCTTATGACTTTTTTTTTATATTTATCTCTTCGTTATTGTGTTTTATTGCATTTTATTGCATTTTAAATCCTGCTACAGCACTTTGGTTCGACTCCAGTTGTTGTAAATGCACTTAATAAATAAATTTAGACTTTGATGATTACATTTTTTAAGAAATCTAACTGAACAAATGTCCTAAATACGACTAAATAAACAGGGCCCGACACCCTGACTTCATCTCTTAATGTCTTGCACCTTTAATTCCTAATGTCTTATGACTTTTATTCAGATTTACCTCTTCGTTATTGTGTTTTATTGCATTTTATGTCCTGTTATTTTAACTGTACATCTCTCACTGACAAATCTAACTGAATAAATGTAGTAAATACGACTAAATAAACAGACCTGGACACCCTGACTTCATCTCGTAATGTGTTTTTTAAATTTTTATTCTCATCATTTTATGACTTTTTTTGTGCATGTGAAGCCTACAAGTCAACAAGCTCCATGTCTTGTGAATAAAATAAGAAAAATAGTGAAATCAGACACTAGATAGGAATAGTCACAATGTGAAGTTAGGAAAAATAAAATCAAGCTACCAACAGAAAACAGGTATGGTTCTAATTTTCTACAGGAGAAGATTAATTCTTCTTCGGGTTCTTGGATATACTGAGCATTATTTGGACTTTATTTACAAGACATGGAGTTTATTGACTTGTAGGCTCCACATGTGCACAAATAAATGAGTGAAAAACACCAAAAGGGAAGATTTGGTTGCAATATCATTGTGATATAAATCCACTGAATGTTAACACTGGACTATCATCCAACCTAGATTATGAGCGATACCAAACAGTACTACTTAAATAGGAATATGAACCTAACCCATAAGTGCAGGTTTTTTACTTTTAATAGGGTCTTTTACGTCTGAATTCCTTCTCTCAGGGTTTAAATACATGTCTAGTCTTTTCTCGAACACGTGGGGGAGATTGACGCGGTCAGATTGTGGTTTTTAACATCATCATCCTGTCCTCCAGACTCCTGTTCATCTTATTTGTCACCTCTGCGGATGGACATGCTTCATTTCCAAGACTTCTTCTTCTTCTTCCCATGGCTGTTCTTTACCCACAATCAACCCCAGTCCGCCTCCCGCCAGCCTAGAGGGAGGAAACCGGCCCCCCATCACTTCCACTCTGGACTGAGCCGAACCAGACGCTGCCCTGTGAGTGTTGTATAATGCGATGATGAAGGCTGGGTGGCTCCCTCGTGGATCTGATCCTGCTCCCTCGGGGGGGCTCTCTGGGATGTTTCGCAAACCACGGAATGAGAGACAACCGCCAAACAAGTTCTGAGGGAACGCGATGCCGTGTGCAATGCCGACTCTGCTGCCAAAAGCATTACGTTTGTTTACCTTCACCGATTCTGTTCCTGTAAATTCAACCTTTTGAATTGACACCAAACATCAGGGTCAAAATAATAGTTCTCTCACATTTCCACTCTGTAAATGTGAGAAATTCAAACGCGAACACTAAAAACAAGCTTTGTAATGATGCATCTTTGTGTGCAGCCTTATAACAAGCCGTAAAAACAAGCATTTCAAACTGACGAACGACATTAAACCTCTTTGGAACGATGGCAGTAAAAATTAAACTGTTCTCACCGTTCGGAAACTGTATTTTAAGGGACGGACATTAAACATGATGATGTATTCTGTTGTCCTTTGACCGTGACGGGTTTTATAGCTGCAGCTAAAACCCTGGATGGTCACTCCCTTTTCTGCTACAGTTATTTAGGAGAACGGACTCAAACCGACTCGGGGATTGAAGCACCTGTGTGTTTTCACTTACAACCATGTTTTTTTCTCTTCCACGTCTTCGTCTTAGATTTATTCTTCTTTTTTTTTTTTTTCCCACCATCTTCATCTAGTCATATTTTGTATATTTTGTTTTTCTATGCATATTTTGTATATTTTGTGCTCTATTTTATTCTATTTCTATATTGGTACTTTTTGTTACCTGTTACTTTCTTATTTTTGTCTTCTGCTGCTGGAAACTTGAATTTCCCTGATGGAGTCATCCAAACGGGATCAATAAAGTGGAGTCTAGGTCTAAGTCTCTAATTCTAAGGGCCGGTTTCACAGACAAGGTTTAGATTAAGCCAGAATCAGTCCTTAAATCATACTAGTTAAACTGGATGTTTAAGTAGGTTTTGTGAACGGCTTAAATTTGGTTTAATTATGTTAGGATTTATTATTTTGTCAGTTTAGTTTCATCCAGAACAGCCAAATTCTAAGACTATTTTAAGATGTGTCTGTGTAAGTCACTTAGAGTTTAGTCTGGGACTAGGCTTAAGCCTTGTCTGTGAAACCGGCCCTAAGTCTTTTTATTTTAATTCCCAACATCGTACATTACAGAACTTTGCGGTCAAACATTTTCCATCCATCAGCTTTGTGCCTGCTGCATGTTGACACGCACAGACATTTTTCTCCAACTCAGAAATATCGCCAAAATCAGACACATCCCCTCCCCCTCTGACCTCCAGCTCCTCATTCATATCTTCATCTTCTCCCGTCTAGATCACTACAACTCTCTCTTCACCTGCCTCAGTCAGTCCTCCCTTAATCGCCTTCAATTAGTTCAGAACTCAGCCGCCAGATTATGAACACGAACCATTCGTCGGTCCCACATCACACCAGGACTCGCTTCCCTTCATTGGCTTCCAGTAAAATCACTTCAAAATCCTCCTAATCACTATTAAAGCCCTGCACAACTTCACCCCCAGCTACATTTCTGACCTCCTAGCTCCCTACTCAACCTCACGACCACTCCGTTCATCAAACCGTAACCTCCTATCCATCCCCCGCTCCAACTTATCAACAAAACGTGACCGTGCATTTTGCTATTCTGGCCCCAACCCTCTGGAATAGTCGTCCCCAGTCCATCAGATCATCAGACTCCATAGACAGCTCCAAGCAACTCTTAAAAACTCACCTATATAAACAGGCATTTTATTAATTCAGGACAGTGTAGTGTGTGTGTGTGTGCATATACTTGTGTATGGATGTTTGTTTATGTCTATATTGCGTCTATGTACTGGTGTATGAAGTGTTGGTTATGGGTCTGTCTCAGGGGTTGTTTGTGACTTATGGTGTTCACTTAGTGCGTGTCAGAAAGATTGTCTCTGCATGTTGAAACTGTTTTCTCATTCTTGTTTATCCTATTTCCTCTTATCTATTTCTTTTGTGTGTGAAGCACTTTGTGACATGTTGTTTTAAAAAGTGCTATATAAATTAAGTTTTACTTACTTACTTACTTACATACTAAAAAACAAAGAAACAAACAAAACAAAATAAAAAATAATATATCGCTCCTCCTGTTTTAGTTGATGGCAAGCTTAGTAAAAATTAAAACTAATTCAAACCCTAATATTGTAGACCTTCATAAAGATAACACCTACAGACATTTTCCAAACTGGAAAACCACTTGGCCCACTTCAATTATCGGATAAAACCAGGTCCTTATCATAATTAATAAAGGGCGTCCATATCATAATAATAATAATAACTTTATTTGTACAGAGCTCTTCATACAAGGTTTGCAGCTCAAAATGCTTTACAACAAGGAAACATTACAAAAGTACACTTTTTTTTGGCAGTTTTTGCCCACTGCCATCAGACTGTTTAACAACAGTGGAAGCCACTGACTGTATTAATGCTGACCAATACTCGCACTCCTGCTTGCGCACTTTACACTGCACCTTATGCTAATTAAAAAATAGTCACTTTATCTGGACACTTTACTTGTATATAATCACATACACTGCTTCTGTATTCTTCTTATCTATTTTTTTTTTTTTTTTGTATTTATCTATCTATTGTTTGTTTGTTTTTTGTTTTTTGTTTTCTATATTGTTTCTCTGCCTTGCACTACTGCGACACTTGAATTTCCCCTCTGGGGATCAATAAAGGATTCTTATTCTGATTCTGATAAACACTACAAAAAGAGAGACTTATACTTCTTACCTACACCACCACAAACAGCACTACCATCACCAACCTCTGCCTCTCACCAACTGCACCAAGAAAAGTAGGGATGGGATACAAACCCTGGTTCAGGTAGGGGGTAGAAAGTATAGAGGTCTAACTGCCTCCCCTGCCCTGCCCTCACTATCCTCCTCTGCTTCTGCCCCTAAGTCTGTACATCTAAGTAAGTTTAAATATATTATTATTAAATATAACATCATGTCAAACTTCTGTGGTTTGGCCTTTAATATGTAAGTTATTCTTTCTAATTCTTTCTTGCTGATAGCATCTGTTTAATCCACTGTGTTGTTCTTGGGCTGTGTTCCGTTTTCCATAGAAGTGCGATGCTTTTACTGGCATTGAACGTACAAATATTTAAAAATACTTTTACTATAAATATGTTTGTCTGGATACTGACCAAGTAGAAACTCTTACCTCCTCTTCCCAAAACGTTTTGATCTTCATCCACTGCCAAATACAATGAAATAATGTTCCCTTAGCTTCCATACATTTCTGGGCATGTACATCCGGTATGTTTTTATTATATTTATTTAATTCCACTGGCGTCACATAAGTCCGCATTAACCATTTGTACTGTATCAATCTGTGTGTTTACAGACACTTCCAATCTTCCTCTGGGATCTTCAATTCTAGGTTCTTTTCCCATGTTTTCAGTTTACACTATGAGCTTATTAATCTATAACATTCTGATATTGTTCCCCTTTTCAAGCTATCTTTTAACATATTTCTTAGTTAAACAGGTCTAGTTGTTGTGTTGTTTTGATTTCCTTTAACAAAGCTTCTTACTTGATGTTTTCTTTTCCATATTGAAGTTGGTCCTCGGCTCATCGAAAGACATCAAAGTGTCTGAACCTGTCAAATAAAGGTCTCCGATCCTTTTAAGCCCCTTAGAGTCCCAAAGTTTAAATACTGCATCTGCTCTCCCTGCTAAAAACATAACTGATTTCCCCAAACTGGGCTAAACTGTGATAAGGAATATGTTTCATTTAAGTACTTGTTCACATCGTTCCATATCTGGATCATGTGTTTTAAAGATTAGATTTCTTTATCGGCTCTTGTAGCACAGATTTTTGTTTGTTTTCACACATATAAAAACTGTTTTCGGAGAATAGTAGCTGTTTAGCAACTAGTTTTTGGGTCAGATCAGTCGTGCACCAATGCAACAACACTACTTTTATACTTTTAATTTAAAAAAAAGTGAACCAACACTTGTTCTTATAACCTATCCAGGGGTTTAGTTATCCAATCCCAGTAATACAGTTAGTTTTGGACACTCTTGCTTGATAATAAAAGCGATAATTCAAAGTTTTATGTACTTTATCGTCACTGTTTTGGTGAATGACACTCTCCAGTCAGTTGATGAGCTGTGCACCTATGACAAAAGTCAAATTGCCGATTTATACGTGTGATTGGAGAAATATTTGCTGTGTCCTGAGCATTTAGAAACCTTCTGCAATACAGAATCGACCTGAAGGAAGTAAACAATGCTTCAGGATAGCTATCTTTAGTGTGCTGCGCTATGTAAAGGCACGTTCATGGAGCATCCGTGCTGTGAAAACACACCAAGGAACAATGTGTAGTGAATATAACATGGACAGCTGTGATTTGTTTTACCCCCCGAGGCTACAAATGTGAAGATAACAAACTTTTGTGCATTGAAATGTAATAATTTGTTGAAAATGTTTTATTCTATTTGACATTTTCTTTGAGATTCTTAGTTTTATAACCTTTTTTTCATAATATTACTGCACTCGAATGACCCACAACACCCTAAAAAGTAATATTAACCACTTGCTTGTGAAAAAAAAATGGCTTCCACCTGAGAGAGTTAGACCTTAGAGAACATTTTCAGTGTTTTAATGGTTCCAAATGGGACTATGCATGAAACTAAGCAATGATCCGTCCACATACAGTAAAAACAATGAGTCTGTGTCGTCTTATTTGGAGATATCTTTGCTTTTTCTTGTTATTTCTGACCATTCATTAGGTAAAAATGTCTGTTACGCTTGAGAAAATGGAACCTTATTTAACAAAAGTGAACAAAAGGTCCAGTTCTTAGGAGTTTCGTGCCTTGGTGTTGGCTAAAATGTCTTTTTAGGGCGCCAACAATCCCTCTAAACTGCCTCTAGCGTCATCCAGAGGAACAAAACGATGCCGTTTGGCCGGTTGGTGAGTCTAATGGATAAATCTACAGCCAAGAAAAGACAGAGTCGATCTCTGAGTGTATAATTTAAATATACATGAGGCCTGTTTGGACCTGATGACAGCTCAAGGACCAGCGGAGAAGAACACTGTTGGGTTTATTGTGGGACTCATCGTGTGAAGATCTGATCCAACACTGCCCTCTAGTGGACGGAGGAGGGAGTTTCAGAGAGCTGGAGGAGAACAGGGCTTTGCTGTCACTCAACACAAGATGGTGTTTGTTTGATTTTTAACCACGGCTGACTTGATAAGTGACAGCCAGTCAGGAAATATAGTCTCATACAGATCCTATGTGGGCTAATTTACTGTCCAAACCACAGAGCTTTTAGATATCATTGCAGGAACATTTTCAGGGGGAGGTTTTGGAAATTATTTCTTTATACACTATTAGAAGCACATTATAGCTTTTTAGTGCCATACTCCTCTTATTAGCTTAAATCCAGCAGATCAACTTAAGTCATAAACAAGTTTTAAATAAAAATATTCCCTACCTTACATCAGATCTGCTGCTCAAAGTGGACATAATCAATATTTCCTGTAATAACACTATGGCTAAACATCATGACCACTGACAGGTGAATTGAATAACATTGATCATGTTGGTTCTATGTGGTGGATTTTAACATCCATGTTGATGAGACTTAGACACCCAAATAAACATTGTCCCAGAACAAACACACTCCCTCATGCAAATGGAAATCCCAAATGTCACTGGATGAAAATGCCCCCCACCACATGGCAACAACATCAACCAATCAGGAACATCTGGAGGAACATGACAATGGCCCAAGATGTTGATTTGACCTCCAAACTTCCTAGAGCCCATTCTGATCAAGCATCAACAGGATGCAGTGGAACCAGTTGGATTGACAGAGGCCCCACTGCACAAGGAGAGTACCCAAAGGATCCACTGCCCTGGTCCTGGTGCCAGACCCCATAGGACACCCTG
>OMNN01090074.1:0-11120 GCA_900302755.1 Chromis chromis
TGAAGATATTTAAAGTAAAAAATATGTAAATTCACATTTTGTGAATTTACATACATATTATTAAATCAATATCAATAAAATCACAATTTGTGATTTTATTGATATTTCAATGTATTTCAGAAAAATCTGTATAATAAAAAGGAACAATTTTGTAAAGTTACAGTGTGACCAAACAGTAACGTCTAAAAATAACCAACCCACACAGGATATGAACCCTAGTCTCCAGCAACTGACCTCTAAGAGTGGACCTTTGTCACCATTTCTGCACACACTAATATGCTATGTCTGACCTGTGACCTGTGTCTGCCTCCATCATAGTTTAATGCAGTGATAACAACCTAGTGAGCCAACTAGGAGCTGGAGAAGAGGCTGCATTATCTAAGGGAGTGATAACAACTGAAAATGGCCTTTTCAGGGATAGCACTGGAAACAGCTGCATTTTTGTGATTTGAAGAAGCCAAACTACACAACTGAGTTATGAAACTGGATCTAAATCAACACTGGAGGTTTATGAACATGACTAAATCTGTAAAAGTGTTAAATCATCTTAAATTGTCTCCAAAAACAGCTTCGAGACATCATTTCAGCTCACCTGTAAAGTCCAGTCCAGTCTCAGCAGCCATCACAACCTGACGCTTCTCACTGTTACTCTGCTGATACACTTAAACCAGAACTGTTTGATGCTGTGGCTCCTTAAACCATCCCACCCTTCTCCTTCTGTGTGTTTTGTTTTTTTGGTATCGATCTAATATGTGCAGAGAATATTACTCTCTCCTTGCTGCTAACTGTTAACCATTTGCTATAAATGGTCGGTTCCTTTAAGTGTTTTACGTTTCTGAATTGGAAAACCTGAATTCCTCTGTTCCACTTCAAGTGCCTCCAGTCTCTATTGATTTTAGTCTTGCTGCTGAGCAGTCAGGCCTGCTGCTGCAAGGAAAATCTATGATGGACTTTCAATTAACTCTTGTCCATATATCTCCATTTTCTTTTCTTAGTTGTTGTCACACACTTAGCTGGAATCTTAGACTTGTGATAAGTAACTTTTAACATTCTTTTCTGCAGATTAGTTTTCAAAATTAGATTTAATTCAAGTCCTTATTTTATATCTATCTATCTATATATATTACACATGTACAGATGTAAATGCCCATATATTGATTAATATAAAGTCACATTTATGTACTGCATTTGCACAGATTTGCAAGTACTGGTGCAGTAATGATGTGCTCAGTTTATCCCTTAGTTTCCTTACTTTGGTGTGTTTTATTTTTCTTTCTCCACTGCCTTAATGTGTCTTCCATCACCAATTATGAATAATTCTATGATTTGTTTTGGTTGTCTCAAGATAATACAAAAAGCAGATTTGGCTTTTTAATGAGCTTGGTAAAGAAATTGTTCTGGCAATATTTTTGTCTTGGCAGAGAAGACATTGTATTCTTGATTATAGGACAACTAAGCTTTGTAATTTAGATCTTTTAAAGCATTTCTTTTATTTTGAAACCCTCTGCACCCTAAAAGCTGCCTGGTGGGTGTGCGAGGCATGTTATCTTAAAATAAAGTAACAATAATAAATAAAATCACCAAGTTGACACTATTTATAAGCCAGAAACTGTACAAACATACAGTTACATCCAGAAAATAAACCAAATCTAAGCTTAAAATTGTTAGATTTTATCAAAAGCACTTTATGCTGCGTGTCTCATTTAGAAAATTGCCAGAACTACAACTTTTTCTTTAACTAGATTCTGCAAAAAACAAAATATTCTGCACTCCTCGGCACAACTGTGAAGCCATGAGTGGCTCAGCTGCACACAGCAGTCACGTGACAAAAATTCAGGAACTTTTCAGCTGAACTGCCGGCTGTGTTTGCCCCGAGAGGAGACAAATGGAAGATATAAGTAGTGAAATATTTGTAGTATATATGGAGATGGTATTTTTTGCCAGTATTAGTAACACCTGTAGGGACTTGGAAAAATGTTGTACATGTTGATTTCAGGTTTTGTCAGTCTTTGTAAAATAAATAATCACAGAAATTCAATTTTAACTTCCATTTTTTCTGATTTATGGCATTTTAATTTTGAAAAAAAGTTCTCTGTACTTCTAGCCATGGCAATGCTGTTTCCATAGAGATGCAGGACTTTAAATTACAGTGACAAATGAGCCCACAGTGAGTAAAAACAGGTAAAAGGAGAAAAAATAAATCACCCAGACACAGCTGTTGGCTCAGAGGGTTAAATGGAGGGACTGTAACTGCTATGAGGTTGTCTCTGTTCATTCTTTGTTCAGTCTTGGCCATTTTGGCTGGACACCATTTATGCAGACACTTAAAAAAACAAAAAACTATAAAACAGCAAATGCCTTTAAGCTGTGGCAGCTGTCTAAGCAGATACACCAAAAAATGTAAATTACTACACTTAAAAATGATAAGAATTCTGGAAGGATGTGAACATGAATAATTTAATAACATTCAAATGTGCAAAGGTTGGGATTGTTTGAATTTGCAGCTTTAACTAGTAACTGGCAGTTCACTCTTTCATGCAATAAAATGGAACTTCATCCATTCCTTTAGTAGGATTAAGCTGTCAAGTTGTCAATTGGCTTACAGGAACAAAAGGTGACTTTGAAGACACTGGCCTGTATAACACCTCTATGATACTGTTGTCACACACTGTGTTAATCCACTCTAAGTGAGCAAGTAGAAAATCCTTCATCCCCTTTGGAGTTAATAGTCAAAGTTCCATTCTAAGCTGCAACAGATAAAACACTGTTTAGCTATTGGGCAAACTTTGACTGCGTTTTTATTCAGAAATTAGAAAGCGAACAAAGATGAAGGGAGGCGGTGATCAAGAGTTGTGCCTGGCAGCCTCCCCTGAGAGAAGTTATCTTTTCCACCACGCTGTACATTCAGCGTTGCAGCCCAGTGGATTAGACAGGGAGAGGAGTGCTTTTTGCTTCTTTAACCCCCCTGCGATATGAAATTCTGTCGACAGAAGTGACAAGAGAGTGAAGGGTAGAAAAGGCTTCTTGATAAGAAACGACACCATGCACATGCATGCAGCTGAAACCTTTTGTAGTCAGGACATGTATGTCTACATACTGAATTCAGTATATCTAATTACGGTTTCTAAAAGGCCTCCGGCTGAGGCTGCATACCAACAAAGGGACGAGATGCTGTACAGCCCATATTGCATGAAACACGGCAGTGCAGGTTTTTATCCATCAGCTGATAAAAGGTGATATTAGCATCATGATGAGGTGCTGAGTCTGTTCTCCCTCCATCCTCTGTTAAGGATGAGTGCAATCACAAGCCAGCGAGCATTCGCCGGACAGCAATATGCAACAGTTCGACATGCCTCCAACTGGATGCAAAATCTGAACAATGTGATATTATAGCAGAATGAAAGGACTCAGTGAAACAACTTTGGATACTGCTGAAGTGATTTTACGACTTTCCAGAGTGATGCAGCAGGTAGCGGTGATGGATGACTTATGGATGTCACCTCCTCCTTTCATTTTGGCTGTGATATATTTCAGGGTAGGCTGTGGGCTATTGTACGAGCATCTATTGAGCGTCAAAATGTTTGATGAGAAAAGTAAGAGCAACTTAACATAAAACAAGAAGCCAAAGGGCACAGACACATATTTTCAGCTGTTAAAAAATGATGTGTAGATTTGGCTCCTGGTTGGAGAGACTGACAGATTGTTTCCTATAACCATCAAATACAATGAAAAAAGGTAAAAATGGAGAGTTCTTCTAGTGTATGCAACATCCCAAAATACAAGAAGTTGGACAAACAAGCCTTTGTAGGATTTTACTGTTTTTTGGAACCAAAGGTGCTGGACTGTCTGCATTTAATGGTTATGACCATAAGAAAACTTTTACACTCTTTAGCTAAAATGCTACAAGCTACATCAACGTGTCCCTCTTCAAGTCCATAATTACATTTTGAAGCTCCAAAACCAGCAGAGAGAACCCTAGGGGAAGGATCAGAAGGGTCAACAGCAGCGTAAAAACTAGTTCATGCTTTCTGTGTCTGAAAGGGTACGCGTGATGGAATTTCATCCCATATACAAATCTGCAATGGTCTGCATGACAAGTGCTTAAAACAAGTGTTTGGTCTGAGGAGAGACTGTACGTGGAGATTGTAGGCCTTCATCAGATTTATAATTCATCATTAAAAAAAGCTGTAATTGAAGGAGTCACTGCTGGACTTTGGAGGTGCTTTAACGTGTACACACTTTTCATCAACCCAAAGTTCTAAATTCTCCAGATATCCTGTGCTATGTCTGTCCTCTGTGCTCGACACACTTTAGGAATATTCACTGACATGGTAAACAGTAAGTAGCTGCTACATTCTGTAAATTAACCCTATGTGTTTTTCTGTGTTCAAGTATGAAGGGAAATGTGACCATCTGTGCAGACTAGTGTGGCCCGGTTGTAGCATAAACAGAACCACATGCAAGTCTGTTATCCACTTATGAAAACGGACACGTAATGCACAAACTGGTCTTTAAAAATGCTTAACAGCTTTTGGAAGTGCAGTTCTATATTTTTGCAACTGTGACCCATGAATTTGCACCACTGACCACTGAATAGTAAGATGCCCCGAAGGTGCTCACCTTTGGAGAAGGGTTCGAATGCAGTATTGCAGACCCTACAAGCCACCAAAAGGCAATAGACAACACTCCCCACCCAACATGCTGCAACTGGATGCACACCAATCAGCCACAACAAACCACTAACAGGTGAAAAACATTGATTATCTCGTTACACTGCAATGTTCTGCAGGGAAATCTTTGGTTCTGGCATTCATGTGAATATTACTGTGGCATGTATCAACCACCTAAAAATTAATGCAGACCAAGCATATCAATAGCAATGGAACTCTTTAAGGGCACCAGCCTCCATCCAGCAGGACAACACATCCCATCATACTGCAAAAACTGTTTAGCAGCAGCCCGAGGATCACAACCAAGAGCGGTAGGTGTTGACTCATCCACTAATCTCTCAGATCCCAAGCTGATAGAGCATTCACAGGACTCACCAGAAAAACCCAATACACCGGACTCAAAGAATCTACTGCCAACATCCTGGTGCTAGACAAGTACTGTGTCCATGTTCTGAGGGGTCAGAGTTGTTTTGTTGGTGCACGGGAGACCTACACAATATTATGCTGAAGGTTTTAAAATCAATACTAGCAATGCTTGTTGCTGCAAGTACAACACATGTTTTGCATGTGACAGCAGAAACATGATCAATCTGTGGAAAGATCCTGTGAAAGTTTATCACATACAGGCCTAGAAATGTACAGTTTTCTGCATCCGAGCTGGTAGGACTTCTCCCAACTCTCTATTGCTACAGGTGTGTCAATTGCACTCATAGCCTGGAGCCCTCACATAGAATGAACTAAATTATACGAACGTGGGTTAATGACTAAAAGTATCCATTAGCCAGCTGTTTTTTTTTTTTTTAGATATGGGTGTCTGCAAAATTATAATGCACTGCTCTTTAAAGTACAAACATGTTGAGTCTGACACATTATGGTGGGGGCCTGTACATGATAAAGCAATGCGAGCATGTGTTCCATTAGGAAGATGTATGTCGTGTGGACTTACAAGCAGACTGCCAGCGTTTCTACACTGAGATGTACTGCAGCGAGGACAGTCTGTCTAAAATAGTCAGAGCATCATCTAAACTGCTGTTCAGAAATTCAGTTTCAGAGCTCAGCACAGAGAGGATTTAGGGATTTTAGAGGCTGCAGACAAACTCTTGTCTTGCTTTATTTTTACCCATTCTCTGACTGAATGTTGTGTGGTCAGCCATAGATGAAGTACTCTGCGTTCTTAAGTAAGACTACGGTAGTACTTATACCGTGTATTCTTATTCTTATATTTTACTTAAGGAAATAGGTGAAATAGAGGAATTTAAAAAAGACTAAATAAAGCCGTATAAATCTGTACTGAATTGATAAGCAGTATCAGTTATAGTAGCAGTACAGTTAAAATATTAATGATACCCATCCCTAGCTAAAAGAAATGATTCTTCATACTATCAGAATTAGATCCATTCAGTCCAGTAACACTCGAAAAACCTAGAAAAGCCCTAAGATTTTATTTTATCCCATTTGTTTGTTTCATTAGCCAACAGGAAGAAGTTTATTTGGCAGCATGTGGCATTTAGCAGTTGACACATGACCACAGTGTTTCCCTAACTTTAACTGAGTACTTTTTTAATCTCTTCTCTAAGATAAATGTTATCGCCCAGCTGTTACGTGCAACAGATCAGAAAGCACTTTAGCAATTTTCAAGAGGGCAGTTAAAAAAAGATGTGATTTTAATTAGGAAGATGGTTTGCAGGTATGAGACAGGATTTGATCGTACAAATATGTCTTCTGAAAACGACATAATTGAAATGCTAGGGCATGGTAAGTGGTATACAACAGAGCAAAGTCTGCACATTCAGAGAGTTACTGGTTACTGTGTGTTAGCGGTTAGCTCCTCAGCTGCAGCACTTCACCAACTAGCCCTGCAAGTAACTACAACCAAACCTCTTTAATCAAATGATGAATCTCACTGTCCTGCTTTCTGATGTGACCAGCAATCATTTACCAAGCCAACCCATACAATATTGATAATGCACTGCTCATTAAGCCACAAACATGTCAGGTGTGATAGCATCGCATTATGGTGGGGTCTGCACAGCAATGCTAGCATGTGCTCCATTAGGAAGATGCATGTTGTATGGAAATGCAAGGAGACTGTCAGTGTTTCTACACTGAGATGTACTGCAGCGAGGACAGTCTGTGTCTGTGTGATGGAGAGCTGCCTGATTGATGCAGCGCTTAATCTTTGTGCCTGATCAGTGCTGAGCATCAACTGTGAAGCACCTGCCCACATAGTGTGTCACCACAGACAAGAGCTCCCGCAGATACAGTAATGGAACAACAAAGAGCAGCATAGGACTTATCAGTGTTGCACTGAATAATCTTATATTGATGTGTTTCTTGTTATTTTGTCTTTCTGTATATTATTCTTTAGCTGTTTCTGAAATCATATAACACATCTCCTTTGAGTTTCTTGAGACTGAAAGACCGGCTCTTGTGTGTTTTTTTATTTATTTTTTTATTTAACCTTTATTTAACCAGGTCAGTCCCGTTGAATGACAATGACCTCTTTTCCAAGGGAAGCCTGGCCAAGACAGCAGCCTGAGAAACATTAAAGTTTTTAACACGTGGCTACCTCATACCCCTTTTCAACCAAGAAGAACCAGGTGCTAGTTCGGTGTTGGTGCTGGTGCTTAGTTGGTTCAAATCTCGTTCCTCCTAAGAACCTGTTTGCTTGGAGCCACGCCATTGCGTCACCGTAAAATGACTATTCTTGCATCGATTACATAGCAGTTAAACATGGTCTTAAGGCTGATTGCGAGGTGGAGGTCGCCTGTTACCTGGGCACATCCTCGATCGCACTATACTGGTGGGACACAATTGTACCAGATTTCAGCAACAGTTTGTACAAAACTTCCGTGTGTCCCGGGAGTCATTCCAATACATCTGCGATTGGACCAGGGACGTCCTGGCGAAAAAGTACACAAATGACCTCTTGTGTGTCCCTTTCCACCGTTGATCGTTGGTCACGATAACCCCGCCCCCAGCCCCTGATGTACTTGGTGCTTAGCTCTGGCCCCGCAAAGAGTTGGTGCTTGCCAACCAGTTTTTAGCACCTGAAGCCAGTGCTTACGCGGTGGAAAACACAAAAAACTGGTGCTAAGTCAGGCACTGGCTCCGAACTATCACTGGAACCAGCTCGGTGGAAAAGGGATAACAGAGGCCGGAAAATCAAGTGCCAAAACCTGCAGTTCCTTGAATGTCCACTTTAGGCTGCCTCCAAAAATGAGTCACTCCCCATAGACCCCCATTTTAAAATGACCAACTCTACAGCAGAAATAAACATTTTTACATGACAGCTGTATTGAGGTAAATATTTCAATAACTCACCCATTTAAATGGTATTAGGGCCTAAAATTATGCATCGTTTACACCTGTTTTTCTCTCCTGCCCTCTATGCTCACATATACTGTATTTCAATGCAGCTGAATTTCCACTAACTATTTTTCAGTTTCTGTCATCAGACAATGGAATGAGTATGAAGCAGTGACTAAAATGCAGCCCATTAAGACTATATGGTAAATGGCAGTAACATCAGAGCCTTTTCCAAGATGCATCACCACTAAATTACAGATTTTATAAGCAACATTGACTGAAAAACTCGCCAAACCAATGAGTTAAAAAGAACAGCTGTTGTTATTTTTAAAAACATCACATTTGGCTATATTTTCTTGTCAAGGGATCACTTAGAGATAAAGTTACAAGAAAGTCCAATCATTTACACCTACAGTATGTCAACTGCCTAGCTGTAAACAGTTTTGCTCAACTCTGTCAGCCACAGATGCAGAGTCTTCTTCTCCCCCTTGGCCATCAGCAATTCAGCTGCAGTCATGGTAAAATGAACCATGTTTGCTGAATTCTGAGCATATTTTGTAATAGACTACTTTCTAGTCTGTTTGGAGTCTGCTTAGATGGCCCTGTTCATATACACACACACTGTAGGTTGCATCTACAGTATGTATCCTATACGTGAACATGTTCTTGCAGAGAAGTACAAATTTTCAGCTTCAAAACCTCTGTTCAGGAAATCTGTGGGCAACGTCACGGAGGTTTTGTCCATTCTTGTATACAGTCAATGGTTTAGAACAGCAGAAGTTTACATGAACTGCCAGTTGGTTGAGTCATTGCTGTATGATACATTTCTGGCAGCAAGGAGCAGAGTAAGTCCAACGTAAACACCGCATCTATTTTCAGAAAAGCTGGCTTCCTCTCTCTGTGTGTGTGTGTGTGTGTGTGTGTGTGTGTGTGTGTGTGTGAGAACTGTACGTTGCTGAATATATCTGCTTCATGTGTGTGGGTCTGTGCTTCATAAGCCTGTGTGTGTGTATAAGTGTGTGTTTGTGTGCTGCCGTGTGTCTTTGCCCTGTCAGGCACCTGTCACACAGTGATTTTACCTAGCAGAGGATCAGCCTCTTTGACAGTAATCCCAGCTATCTATCATCATGTTTCTTCTTCTCTGCGTTGTTGTCTTATCTCCGTGTCATTATGCATTATGCGGCTTTTCCCCCTGCAGCTGCAGCATCGTCGGGCTCAGCTTGGAGTTTCTTTAGGCCTAATGGTGCAGATCCTGGATGTTCCCCAGGCTGCTCCACCGCTCGGTCCTTGATGTGGCGTCTGTGAAGAGCTGATTAGGTTGTTGATCAAACTGAACGGTCACTTGGCCAGGTGGCGATTTCAAGTTCATTTACTTTTATGGTTCTTCGTCGTAAACATTCCCTCAAGGACGCGGCTGAAGCCTCCTACATCCATCCAGTTAGTCAACCATCAATCAGAGGGTGAAACGATGGGAGACATGCAACAAGTGATTTACTAGAATTTCACATCTTCTTTGGCATCATCCGTCGTGTGTGAGCGCAGGCACATATGTGTTTATCTGGTGTGCCTGCATTAAATCTGTATAATGTGATTATGGGATCTGCTTGCACTCTGGGTCTTTCCTAACCACTGAGAAACAGACAGTCTAATCTTGTTGGTTGCTAGGAAGTGGGCAAGCTGGGGAATGGATGAGGCAGACAATTCTGTATCCCCCATCAAATAGCTTACCACATTGAGCCAGACTTGATCTAATATCAAGGGGGGAACAAATGGGTGGCTGTGGAAGGGGGATATGCATTTGGCTGGAAACAATCATATTAGAAAATGCATTGTGGGTACATGTGGTCACTGTGTGGCTGAATGATTTAAGGCGAGCAGGGGTCAAGGTACATTTGAACAGAATTAACTAGGATGCATGAATAAAAGGTTTTGTCCCTGACTGCTGCTTTCAGCCAGACGGTAACATTCACTCATTTTCATGGATATGTTCAGTGATTTCCATAAATATTTATATGCAGGCTTTTGGTGCATAAATGGTTGGATGCAACAGACTGCAGAGTGTAGTCTATATAAGATCTGAATGTGAAATGACGGAGGATGTTATTCAGACATTTTGTCATTCAGCAGGCTAGTCACATTTCCTTTACAATAGCAGAGGGTTTCAGTGTTGAGCCATTTTTAAAAGTCTGGAGGCCTAAAGAGAAACAGAAGGTTTACATTTACTAAACAATAGTTAAATTACACTGCAGTACCGTACAAAAGCAGCATCTGTCCTGAGCCTCCTAATACATGAATGATCAGGTCCAAACAACCGTTCCAAAAAACAACTCACTGAGCGTTTTCTGATGTGCTGCCTTTTTGATTCAATTATTACTATATAATTATTTGATTCAAGACTGGTTAAAAGAAAACACTGACTGGATTGCAATTCAGATGAGTAAAGGACTTTCTATGCCCAATCATCCCTGACGATGTTTTCAGATGGCTTAGCATCACTTTACTTTTATCTGTCTCTCTCTGGTCACTGATTAAACTCCGAAAAACTCATCCCTGTGTATCAAAATTACATATTTCCATGTTTTTTCTCATTAAAATAAAACTGTTCTTGCCTTAAAATAACTTGGTTGTACACCAATTCCTCCAGAATGTTCAGATCTATGAAGTCCCTACACTTTTCTCCATCCAGCCCAATGATACCTGTTGCAGCTCGAGCACACCAGTTCACCCACAACTTTGCTCAAACTACTCTACGCTGCACAGTGGTGAGTTGTAATATTGAAATAATTTAACCTTACATGTTTGACCTGGGGGCTGCACGGTGGCTCGGTTGTTAGCACCGACCCCTCACAGCTAGAAGATCCCTTGTTCGCATGGGCCTGGGATCTCTCTGTGTTGAGTTTGCATGTTCTCCCTGTCCAGCGTGGGTTTTCACCGGGTACTTCGGCTTCCTCCCAGGTTAATTCATGATTCTAAATTGTCTGTAGGTGTGAATGAGAGTGTGCTTGGTTGTCTGTCTCTATGTGTGGCCCTGTGATAGGTTGACGACCTGTCCAGGGTGTCCCCTGCCTTCGCCCTGAGTCGGCTGGGATAGACTCCAGCCCCCCTGCGACCCTACACAGGATTAAGCGGTGTATAGATAAT
>OMNN01090080.1:0-14718 GCA_900302755.1 Chromis chromis
ATTGTCTAATAAATTACTCATTGAGAAATGTGTGAACATGTGTGAGGTTTGAGATTTCTGAACACTGCGACTCTCGTAGTGCATTCTATTTGTAGTTTCACTGTTCTATCACTAGGTTTTGTGTGTATGCATGGTAAGAGTTGTGCTTCAATTTACGCATGTTCCTACGCACAAGTACAAGTTGATAAATCCCATACTTTGCGTGGGAATGTTCTTACGCACTCATTACGCACACATCTGTGCGTACGCACGGTTGATAAATAAGGCCCCAGGTTTAAATAATTTGAATGTCACTCCTTGTTAAAATAGCAATACATTTTGATTGCTGCAACTTTAACCCTCTGAATCCTCAAACCCATTGGCTGATTTGAAAGGCATGTTATCTTTCAATCAAAACAGAACACAACTATAAAATGACTACATTTATCTGTACAAACAGTAAAACTTGTGCGATTTTCAATTTTCCACCCGTCCTTGAATTATTCAGCTGTGATGTGCTGTTCTCTCAGAAAAACTTTATCCTACATGTCTCCTTTAAATATTCCAATCTTTGTAGAATAAATAACCAAAGAAACACCTAGAAGCTGCTTGGGGTTTACAGGGTTAAATAACAGGATTCCCCATCTAGCAGGAAATCAAAATCATACCATACAGTGTTAAAAATCAATCCAAAAAAATAAGAGTTACAGAGTTAGAGTTACATAAAGTAAGTATAACTGAAAATAGGCACAATATGATAACTAATATAGTCTGCTAAAATAAATCATGTTAAATACACAATAGAATGTTTGAGGCCATTGATATTCTTTAATAATGTAATGAGTGAGTGCAGTGTAAACTGCTGTCTGAAAACATTCAGTTACATAGTGCCTTTGTTATGTATACACTGCAACCAAAATGGTTGCATATGCAACCTTTTTTGAGAGTGCAGGAGTTATAATTTTAAGTGGTCGCATTCGTGCAAGTGCATGATGATCATTAAGATGTTATGCTGTCGCTCTCACTGGCGCAGGCAGCTACTGTGTTCGCTATAGTGGTGGAAAGTAGCACTTTTATTTCTTCTGTGGCCATGTCAGTCGGTCCCTGCCTGATGCTATTTAGCTGTTTGTAGCTGATCATTTAAAAAATATATATAATCATGGACAATTCTGACATTAGAACGCACTACTGCACTCTTTTCAAAGTAATTTTTGCTCGCATCCGTCTGAGCACACTGAAGCCACCTAGCAGCATCTACCGCAGCCTGCAACATGAGGCATTTAGGGAACATCTGTAAATGTTGTGTCTTTCGATTAGAAGATGTTCAGCAATTGAGGTGTTTTGCCTGTGCAAAGGTGGGAGGTGCTACCAGTGATATCCTATCTTACACTGATTCCTAACCAGAACATATCAAACAAATTTCTGCAGCTTGTTACCTAAATACATATTGTTCTCTCCGTTGCTGCTGTAACCTACAATCAATGAAGGTTTAATTCAGACTTATAAAGTTTGCAAAAGAAAGAAGACTAACCAGCCCGAGGTCTGATGGAAGTGGAGAAAGCTCTCTTCTCTTGGTTTCTGCCTTTCTGGCTGTGATGAAGCTCTGTGTGAGATGGCAGTCCAGCCTTCTTTGACACTGTCAAAGCCAACTTAGATGCCTTCATGCTTGCAGGCTTTAGAGGAAAAGAAGGGAAGGCAAGAAAACAACAGTTATTACAGTTAAGTATACCTATAACGCAGTGACAAAGTCTCTCCCCAGAAAGTTTCTCCATTGTTAACATCTTGAGTCACTCCTGACATGGCAGATTCACATCATTTGTTGTGTAAACTGGCAGTTCCATCGCCATGATTGCTGTCATTGTTGGTGGACCACCTGGTTTCATAACAATTCACACCTTGAGGCCTGTGAGTCCTGGGTTGTTAATGGGCCATTAGGCATGTGAGCTGGAGTGACTATAAATTCTCTAACTCCCTATTAGTCAGTTAGAACTAAAGAAATCTCTTAGGAGAGCGGTGAAATGTCTTCAAGAACCTACAAGAGAAGTCTAGTTGATTTCTACTGAAGCTCCTACAATTACCATAACCTGGATGACTGAGAATCTACGCAGGCATACAGTATAAATAAGTGTATAAGTGTATATAAGTATATATGTGCAACATATGTATATTGACATTTTTATATAATTATAGTCCACTGACCATCTTCTACCAATAACTGCCCTGTTCTCGTGCCAAAATTTGTTTCTACATATTTTTTAATAATAAAAATATTAGATAAACATTCCAGTAAATAACATGCAGGCACACTTACATACAGTGTATTCTGATTTCATTGTAGAGTACAACAAAAACTCAACAGAACTTTTTTCAAATTCAGCACTTTTTTATGATCCTGTCTATAGATTAGTAATGCATGCAGTCTAAAGAATAAAACTGCATAGTTGAAGGGAAATATTGAGGCAAGAATTCTGGAATGTGCATTATTCAGAAACGCTTGGAAGCTGTGTAAGGCAGAAATGAATTGTCAAACAAGATAAATGAAAGCAGAGACTAACAGCAGTAACAACAGTGTCAGAAAATAGTGACAAAAATGTCATATTATCTTGTTTGATGCACTTAGTAAACTGAAAATGCCATGTTAGGCATTATACCATTGCTATTAAATTGCTAAAGCACAAATTATAGCTCAGTTCCCACATATAAACAATTTATTAATAATCAAGTAGGATGCCCACAGCACTGGCTGGCTGTTAGTCTGGATACATGTCAGGGTTTCTGCAGGGTCCACAGAATTAACCCTTTTTAAGACAATTTATTATCAAACATAATTTAATTCAACACGTTTTACAGTGATACTGATGGAAATGTTAAAGACATCAAAGCCTGTTTGTAATAATGTCATTAAATAATCATTAGTCATAGCCTGGGCAAGAAGCAGAAAATAGAAGTATGGACTAACCAATTAGAAAAACAAAAATGAAAGTCTATTTAACCTTGGCATATGAATTTCACATAAAGGTCTAGAACAATGGTAGCGGGGATCTGTTGTTTTTTGTGTGTTTTTGTTAAAATCACATCCAAAAACACTTAAATACCATTAAGCAGATAAATAAAAGGCCTTCTTAAATTAAGTCCATCTTTAGTCATTGATTTAACCCCTAAGAACTTGTCTCTGTGTATCAAATTGCATATTAAGACAATTTTTTGGCATGAAAATAATCCCTTCCTGTCTTAAAATGTAACTCTACACTGTTTCTTCCTCTAGAATGTGCAAATTTACAAAGTCAAAAAAATTAAAATCTTGATAATTGGAAAATGCCGAATATCTGCCCTGATAATCAGCCAGGCTGATAATTGGTCTATCCCTATTCCAAATCACATTCGACATAATTTTTTCTACCAATAAACTTCCTCACTTTTTAGATCACTGTAAAGTTACTGTTCAACAGAAGATACTCAGCTTATAGCTGGAAGTTTAAAAAATATCTCTATCATTTTTTTTAAAACACGTTTTTTTTAAACTGTATAACTGTTTACCTTGGCAATAAGAGGACTTGCTTGTGCTTTTTCTCCTGCTGTGGCTTGTGCAGAGCCTGAACTGGGGGCCTGGTTCTCTGAGCTCCTAGCTGTAGCAGAAGCAGCAGTGGTAGCGCACGTGGCAGCAGGTTGTTCTCGGATAGGTAGAGCAGTGACCTGTCCAGATATGCCAAGAAACAAGCTGTCAGGAGATGCGAGTAGTCTCCCAGAAGCTACTGGTCGTCTGCTACGCAGAGCTGCATCATTGCCGACTATGGGAGAGCTGTGGAAGGGAGTTATTGTTACTTTGGGCCTTTGAACACTCTGTGCTGCTTGTCCCTTGGCACCCACAGATGTCCTAGAGGCAGGAATGGAAGGTCTTCTGCCTGGTACAGGCCCCTCACGGGCTTCACTGTGATTCATTACTGCGCTGAGAGGGCTGATTGTTGAAGCTGGTTGAACGGCAGTGGCCTTAGCAGTGCCTGAAGAATGAAAAACATCAAGTCAGGACACACAAATACTTGGTCTAGAATGCAGTTCAATTCCAGATTGCTATCACTTTCAGAACCCAACTGGTAAAGTGCTTTCTGCATTTAAGACTTATTTCATCCTTAAGTTACCAGCAGGTGTTGGAGGTCTCAGCTCAAGGTTTGTTTCTTTCAGTATGCACTTTACCTGCCTTTACAAAGTACATATTGTTGCATACAGAACGCATATAATTGGGACATAGTAATTTAGAATAATATGGTGTCTTAAGGTTTGATTGTCTTGCTAATATATCTAGTTCAGTCTGCAGTGTGAAATCAGCTGTCTGCGCTCTCTGTAGTCAGATTGGCCCGAAAAGCATGTCGGCTTGCTTGCATACTACAAAATGAGACTGGATGTAGAAGCACATCCTGTTATTTTTGGCGTACTGCAATTAACATAATGTTAACATATTGGTACATTCTAAATATTTTTTCTAGCTTGATGCCAATATGGGTACTGGAACGCACCCTCAGACTCAAAGCTGAGGAGACGGACTGAAACTTTGAAGACATGTCTCCTTATGTATATGGAGCTCTCCACTGTTGGTCTACATATCTGTAGACCAACAGTGCCTCTATTTACACCTGCATAAATGTATATCTATCTTTATTTTATGTATTATTTGTTGCATTGTGTCTTTATTAGCCTTGTCTTTTTTTTATCTTTAATTGTGATTTACTTTGTAAGTACACTTTACACGCTGTCAAAACAAGTGACCATGTAAGAAATTTGCAATACTAAACAGCACATTCAGCATGTGCGTTCTACAGACGAATAGTGCAGCAAAACCATAGTTATCTCACCTCGACGTGAATACGATGTGTAATCCTGGGTAGTCTATTTCTAAGCGTCGTGTGTGTATGAGAGAGGAATAATTCAGTCCACACAGTACTGGGATTTCTTAAACTTCTTTAGTAAGCTCCGACACCAAAAACAGCCAGTCAACTCCTCTACTTCTTCACCTTTTTTCTTTCCTCTCTCCCCTCACTCTCCCAACAGCGCCCCTACTTGGCATAATCATTAACTGAATATCAACTTACATCTGTTACCACTAACCAACACTACAATGAATTTATAAAAATAAATATATTTGTTCTAGATAAGCAACAATAACAACAACCCATGAGTGTTTCATAATTCATTTTTAACTGTTACATATTCAATAACTTGTCTACAATGTCACGTGCGATCTCTGCAGCAACAGCCCTGGTTACTTGCTCTGACTGTACATAACTTAGTTTTTACAAGCTTCGATATAGTGAGAGGTCCGAAGCACCAGTAACAGGGGAAATAGTCAAGATCCCATGGAGTTAAAGCTAGCCCCAGTTTAGCACAAACCTGGTCACAGAGCAAACTATTGTTTAACGGCAAGTATACTTACCGGCTATATTAAAGGCCCGCATAAACACTGCCTTTTATTCTGAACCTATTCGCAGAATTTGAAAGTCTCCTGTAATCATTCAAATGGAAAAAAGAAATCGGTCACGACGTTATTAAAAAGTAATGGTAATCAAGGCTGCCATCTTGGTTTGCATTAGAGAAACAGGAGCGCAACTTGGAAAACGAGTTCGAAATACTTTTTATCTTTCAGTGGACAAAATAGTTTTTCATCCAGATGGGTAGAACCATCTCTGCGGATTCTGCAGACACTTATAAAAACATATGTTAATGTTATTAAATGACCTTCTGCCTTTTTTAAATCTCACGAGTGTATTAACTTTTCGAAGTCAATGGTTAGCTCTGTGACCAAATGTATGCTAGTACATGAAGAACGTAAACTCGGTTACAGAGGGAACAAAGGCAACGCAAGCTCACAACGGTTAGCAGGGAGCCATGTCGGACAACCAGAGAGAGTTACCAGGTTACAATCATCACAGAGGGCTGAGACGAAGTGGAAGAAATGTGAGCAGCAGTTTTATCCTACCAGCTGCAGTCTGTGGAGCTTACTCTGACGGCGGGGAGGGACAGGAAGAATAGAGATTCACCTTCCGCTCCCACACGCTCCAGCTGCGGGCTCTCAGTGCATCTCGGCCAGACTTCACCTCTACTGCAGTACACACAAGCCCCCACAGGCAGGACCAACCAGCCAGCTTCACCTCTGTACAACAAACATGAGCCACCAAGAAAGTTACGATACCAGTATTTTCGCGGGTGAAATAACGGGACTAAAGGGAAACCGGAGTTAGATAACGTTTCACTCTATATAAGCCACTTCAGCATTTCAATCCTCAACGATTTGGAGTAAAGGAGGTGTTTTTATTACTGTCAGACAGAAGGACGCTTAAATGTTAAGGAAATATCGAATAAATGACAACTTAAAATCAAATTCCACCATAGTTATATAACTTTCCACATATGTATGTGTCACTTGAGTAAAAATAAAAATTTTAATTTTCACATACTTGTATGGCCATTCTATTACCATGGTAATAGAATGGCCATACAAGTATTTTAATATATTAAAATGAAAATGAAAAGGGCGTCATTTAATTTTCAGTGGACAACATTCAAATGCAATTAGCCCAATTAGGATGTACATTTACATGTGACCACTGTCTACTAAAATAAAAATAAAAATTCAGTTTTCCACAATTTGAAAATAAAAACAAAAAGGGGATTTAACATTTCAAAATTGCAAAGACTTAACATGTATAAGCAAATACAATCTTATGGAAATGAAATTGTCTTGTATACATTGCATGACTTGTTCCTTGGCCCATTATCAACATTTCCTGAAAATTTCATCAAAATCTGTTCATAACTTTTCAAGTTATCTTGCTGACAAACAAACAAACGGACAAACAGATAAACACTGGCAAAAACATAACCTCCGCTTGTTGGCGGAGGTAAAAATCGGAACTATTGTTTTTGGTTCTTTCAAGAGAAGTCCAGGTAGACAAATATAATACAACCACTATATTTAATAATAATTATACTGAGAGTTCTTCCTAATATTTTGTCAAACTTAATTTATATATTTAAAAAAAAAAACATCTATATAAACACCTTCTGCATCAAGCAAACATTGACAACCATATCTAGACTAACAATTAACATAGGTTTGTCAAGGTTTGCTTGAAACTCTAATATGACGTAGAAGGTTCACCGAACATTTTGACCCACCCTCAGCATCATATTAGGGTTTTACACATTTATTCACTGCTATCACTCAAGGATGGATTGCCAACCTGAAAAAAGTGAGTATAACTGCTCCCAAAGTTCTTATCCAATACAAAAAGCCACCCTCCCACTGCTGTTTGATCAGTGTTTATTCACTTCTTTCTTCTAGGAAACACTGGTAAAAACTGAAATTTAAATATTGCAACACAAGCATAATTTGACCAAAACCAGTGTATAAACACAAAATATCATCAGGGCAAAATAAAATAAAAACGTGTGCTTCTTCTGACCAGAAATAAGGAGTTTCCACACTGCTACTCCTCCCTGCTTCTGATGGTAGCTGAACATAGCCTCTTTCTCTTTAATTGGCAATTGAGCATGTGAACACAGCATGCTCTCCACCCAATACAATTTGCTGGCTTGGACAGTAGGTATCATCATCACCAAAGAAACCAAGTTACACTTTCAAAAAATTACAATATTCAATCAATCAACTTTTATTTGTAAAGCACTTAATCACATCAACAGACATTTCGAAGCGCTTTCACATATAACCCAACAGAACCCTTCCAAAGCAAGCAAAAGCAACATCCTCATGAGGAAGAAACTCCGGGCAGACCCAAGACTCTGAAAAGGGCGGCTATCCGTCTTGACCGGTTGGGTGGAAAAGGGAACACGAAGAGATAAGACAGGGAGAGGAAAGAGAAGAGAGAGAGAGAGAGAGAGAGAGAGAGAGAGTGGCAGACAGGCCAGATAGAGTCGACATGAGACTGTGACAATGATCTATACAGTTCAATACATGTATTTCCAGATGTGCAATTTGAATTGTAATAGTCCGTTAAATATTTTAAAAGTCTATTGGTCTGACGATGATCATATGTCAGTCTGGAGTTTAGGGCCATGCTTCTGAGGTGGGATCACAGTGCTGAGGTGGGTCGCGGTGTTGAGGTGGGGTCGCGGTCCTGAGGTGGGGTCATGGTGCCAGGATCGTCATGGCCGGGGTCTGTAACTCCTGGATTCTTGTCCTTTCGTCTTGCTCCCCACCTGTCATGGAGAAACAGAGACGGCGGCAGTATCTTGCAAGTACAGTAGGACAGAATAGAAAGAAAAGGAACAGAAGCTCCAAATGTAGTGTAAAACTCCCTTTAATGGGAGAGAGAAAAAACCCTCAGCAGTCTAGGCCTATAGCAGCTTAGCTTAGTGGTCCTATTTTATTCCTAATTATAGGCTTTATCAAAGAGGAAGGATTTTAGTCTACTCTTAAATAAGCTAATGGTTTCTGCCCCTTGGACAGAGGCTGGAAGATGGTTCCAAAGTAAAGGAGCCATATGGCTGAAACTTCTGCCTACTGTTTTACTCTTATGGACTTGACGGGTTACCAACAGTCGGAGTTAAGAGGAAAATACCAAGCTGTCGGAGTTAAGAAGAAAATACCACTGGATTCTCTAGAAATATCCAAAACTAAGTACTCAGTTTTGACAGACAAGTGATCAGTCCTTTTTTAATTAATCTTTAGCTGTGGATGAAATTCACAGCAATGTGATTTTTTATGGATTCTCTTCTTTCCTGGCCTAACTGCACCAATACACTTCAACTGCATCAGCTAGTTCACCCCCCTTGTGTGATTTGGAGCTTTTGGCTGCCTAAGGGCAGTGAAGAGTGGACAGAATAACGGCCGTGCCTCCGCTGTGGACCAGGATCTGCTGCGGCCCATCCATTCATCCACCAGGTCAGGCCTTCATCCACCAGGCCAGGCCCAGGATCTGCTGCGGCCCATCCATTCATCCACCAGGTCAGGCCTTCATCCACCAGGCCAGGCCCAGGATCTGCTGCGGCCCATCCATTCATCCACCAGGCCAGGCCTTCATCCACCAGGCCAGGCCCAGGACCTGCTGTGGCCCATCCATTCATCCATCCATCCATCCATCCGTCCATCCATCCAGGCTTGACTCATCGTTTTCCACTCATTCATCCAGCCATCTGCTGAGGCCTGATTATCAAGGAGCAAGATGGCAATGAAAACTCTCCAAAATGACATGGAGGAGTTAAAAGCAGCAATGAATATGATGACAAGCGAGATGAAAACCTTTACAAAACAGCAGGCCATCATAACTGATCTATTGGATGAAATAAAGCAGCTCAAAAGAAAAAACATGGAACATGAAAGGAAGATTGAATTCTTGGAAAACCGACTTGATGACTTGGAACAGTACTCCCGATTGAATGATGTAATCATTTCGGGACTGGCGATTAAACCATGGAGCTACCTGCATGCAGTGAAAGGCATCGGGTCAGAGAACAGAAATGAACATGATGAGACTACAGAGGAGCAGGTAAAAGCATTTCTTCATGGCAAGAACATTGACATTGCCACCCTCTACCAGTTAAGAAGATAAAGGATAAGCCCACTATACCTGTAATAATTATTCGCTTTAACAACAGAAAACATAAAGTTGATCTGCTTAGACAGGGAAGGAAATTAAAGGGCACAAATATTTACATCAATGAGCATCTTACCAAGAAAAACGAAGGAAAGCAAGACAGCTCAAGAAACAGGGCAAAATCCAGTCCACTTGGACTGTCAACTGTAAGGTTTTTATCAAACCGAATGGTGCACCAGAGAATTCCAGCGGGTTGTGCATTAGGTGCATGGATCAATTTGAAAAATTTGACAGCGTCTAGTAGTTTCTAACCCTAATTTTTGCTGTCCTCAGGAATAAATTGCCATTGTTGTATGTACTTCACTATTTGTACTTCTAAAATTTACTCATGATAGAAGTTGAACAAGACATAGATCCTGATCAGAACCTTCTTAATAACATCAATGCAAATTGTTGCTACTACACAGATAAACAGTTTAATACTACTATTAAATATGATCATGGTATATCCATTATCCATTTTAATAGTAGAAGTCTTTATGCAAATTTTCAAAGTATAAAAGACTACTTAAATCAGTTTGAAAATCCTTTCAATATTATCGCTGTTTCTGAAACATGGATAAATGCAGAGAGGGGGTCTGATTTTTTTATTAAGGGTTATGGGTTTCATTACACCAGTAGAGCAAATGGACCTGGTGGTGGTGTGGCTCTGTTTGTTGATGAAGGTCTCTCTTATAAGGTTCTTGATAACTTGTCTGTGACTATTAATGATACAATGGAAAGTATTACTATTGAAATAGAATTAGTGAAAATGAAAAATGTAATCATCAGCTGCGTCTACAGAAAACCAGGTTCCAACATCGACACGTTTATTACAATCATGGAAAGATTGCTTATCTCAACAAAACAAAAAAATACTTATATTTGTGGAGATTTTAACATTGATTTGTTGAATCCAAACAAGCTTAAAGCAGTAGATGAATTTATTGAAATAATGTATAGCATGAGTTTGCTCCCAACAATAATCAAACCAACCAGAATAACATCCCATTGTGCCTCCCTAATTGATAATATTTTTACAAATAATATGGAAAGTAAAATGATAAGCGGAATATTAGTGAACGACATTAGTGATCACCTGCCTGTCTTTCTTATTTATGAATGTAATTTTAAAAAGAAAGAGAGTGAATCAAAGGAAATTAAATATAAGAGGTTAAGGACAGAAGAATCTATGACTGCTTTAAAAAATGATCTAATGAATTGGAATTGGACAAATGTATATAATGAAGCAGCGGTAGATAAGGCTTATGATTTATTTTTAGATACATTCACAGATCTATATGATAAGCACTGCCCTCTCATACAGTATAGCACCAAGAAGCATTATGCAGAAAACCCATGGATGACCAAGGGGCTTCAAAATGCATGTAAAAAAAAGAATAGCTTGTACAGACGGTTTATAAAAAATAAAACGAAAGAGGCAGAGTTCAAATATAAGAAATATAAAAATAAATTATTAACTATTATGAGAGTATGCAAGAAGGATTATCATACCAAACTGTTAGATAATAATAAAAATAACGTGAAAAGTATATGGAATATATTAAATAGTATTATTAGAAATAAACAAATAAATCCAACATATCCTGATCACTTTACAGATAAGGGAAGGCAAATTGTTACAATGAAAGATGTGGTCGATGATTTTAATAGCTTCTTTGTTGATGTTGGGCCCAATCTTGCTAAAGAAATAAAAGATACTGGAAAGAAACCAGCTGAAATGGAATATGGCGAGAGAATTGCAGATTCGATGACTTTGGGAACTGTTGATAAAAAGGAAATTATTGCCATTGTAAATAGAACTGCCTCAAAAACTTCTACAGATTGGAATGACATCGATATGTCACTAGTAAAGAAAATAATTGAGGAAATAGCTGATCCACTAACTCATATATGTAATCTATCGTTTAAAACTGGCACCTTCCCATCTAAAATGAAACTAGCTAAAGTGATTCCATTGTACAAAGATGGCAATAAACATCTATTCACAAATTATAGACCTGTTTATTTACTATCACAGTTCTCAAAGATACTGGAAAAATTATTTGTGCAAAGACTGGATGATTTTATTGACAAACAGAACTTACTAAACGACAGTCAGTACGGTTTTAGATCATCTAGGTCAACCTCCATGGCTCTAATGGAGTTAGTGGAGGAGATAACAGGATGCATTGATAAAAAAAATATGCAGTGGGTGTTTTCATTGACCTAAAGAAGGCTTTTGACACGATTGACCATGGGATTTTGCTCAAAAAAATGGAACGGTATGGTGTCAGAGAGATAGCACTCACATGGTTACAAAGTTATATTCGTAATAAGAAGCAGTTTGTCCAGTTAGGCAACTATAAATCAGTGTGCTTGAACATTACCTGTGGTGTCCCGCAGGGGTCTATTTTGGGACCGTATCACCTATTCATGTCCACTCATCAGTAAAACATGATGTCTGACCTCAGAGTCTTCAGGCTGGAGTCTGGACTCTCCACAAGATCCTTCAGATGTTTCACTCCTGAATCCTGCAGCTTGTTGTAGCTCAGGTCCAGATGTTCCAGATGGGAGGGGTTGGACTTCAGAGCTGAGGCCAGAGAATCACAGCTGATCTCTGACAAACCGCAGTCCTCCAATCTGAATAAAGAATAAAAGATGTAGATCAAATCATTGATGAACCATCAGATGTGTTCAGGTTCTGAATGTGCAGCTCAACATTACTTTGTCCTCATCAATCAGATTTCTCTACAACCAGCAGAGTGACTTTGTCCTTGTGTTATTGTGGATCATCATCATGTCAGCCTTCTACACACATCATCCAGAGGTCAGCTCCACATTCATCCACCTATTCATGTCCACTCATCAATAACATCTGCTGACCTCAGTCCACTCTCTCATTCCAGGATCAACATCTAATCTCTTTCTTCTTTCATTTATTCCATCACTTTCTTCTTCTGTGTTTATCAGTTTTGTCTCATTCAAATCTTCCAATGTGTCTTCAAACAACATAAGATGAGTCATTCCATCTCGCCTAGGGCCTCCCAGTTGAGCTCATTCATGGATTTTCTAAAATAAATCATTAAAACTTCAACCTAAACCATAGAATCATGTAAACCCCACAGATGAGTTATGAAGGTTTGAAACTTGGCCCTCTGTGTTCTTTTAAAGCATCTTTAAAGCCTTACCAGTTGATCTTGTTTCATAGGATTTGGCAGATTTTTTTTACTGAATATCCAGAAATTCAAATAATAAAAATCTATCATTTATCATCAAAACCAAAAACCTTTCATTCTCTAAAATCCATATCTCCACTAATCTCTACTCAGCTCCAACCAGATGTGTGTTGTGGGTAGAAACTACTGAGTTCTGTCAGATCTAAATGTCATCTGGTGCTACATCACAAACTGACTGGTCCTGGAATTAGCTTCAGAGCTGGAAATCCACTTTGTAGGACATTTGAACAGGATGATTTTCAATAAATAAACAGTTGTAGTGGTTTTGGTCATTGTGCCAGAGATGATTCATCTTGCTCCATTAATGTAATGAACAAAACAATAAAGCCAGTCTGGGCTCATCCCACCTAAACACGTTCAGCAGATTACTGCAGAATGGATTGGACATACTATGAGGTCAATAAGAGATGCAATGATCAGTTCAGCATTCATGGGTTTGAAGCCATAATGTGAGATAATGGAGCCCTGCTCTACTGGAAGAACCTGGAGAGATGATGATCACTGTAACAAGACAATCTACACCAATGGAAGAGTTGGAACTTCAAGTTGGAATGTCCAGAGACACGGAGCAAGATGGATCTGACACAACCAAAACCACTACAACTGTTTCTTTCCTGAACTAATGGCAGAACAGCTCAACAGGAACAATCCAGACATAGAAAACCTGGAAACCAACATCAGACAAACATCTACCTTACAATTAAAGACACCAGATGTGATGTTAAACTGAAAACTACCAAACATGAGTCATTTTCATCAAAGGTTTAAATAATGGAGTAATAGAACATCTTTGATGTTTTAATATGTTTTCTATGGATATGAAGACATTCCCTTCAAACAGCTTCAAAGAAATCAAAACAATCCTTCCTGAAAATCATCCTGTTAAAATGTCCTACAAAGTGGATTTCCAGACGTCAGCTGGGAGGCCCTCGGTGAGCTGGAATGGAATGACTCACATGTCATCTATACATTACAGAGGGGTTCTGATTCCTGTTGTCCACACTGACTGTCAAGTGTTCTCTTTCTAACACAACTCCACTGTAAGGGATCCCTTCAACTAAACTCCCTCTTTGAGTTCCTGAGGCTCCACTGCAGCTCTGCACAAACACTGTGGAAACAAAAACATCCAAACTGGATCTGTGGAACTCAAACTGCTGAAGCCTCACATCACTTTCACATCAGCTTTACAATCAGACACCCAGCAGGACTGTGGATTCTGTCCTCCGTCTTGGAACACTGCAGTCAGCTGATCAGAGGATTTATTCACACTTCAACAATCTGAAACATCTTCAGACAGTTTTCACAGAAATCTTCAAAACTTATCAACAACTTCAGTGAAGGATTTAAACTGGACATGTTGAAAAACCATCAACAGTCAGTGAACTGACTTGAGAGTCTCCAGTTTACAGTTTGGACTCTGCAGTCCATCAGAAAGATGCTTCACTCCTGAATCCTGTAGGACGTTTCCACCCAGGTCCAGTTCAGTCAGATGGGAGGGGTTGGACTTCAGAGCTGAGGCCACGACTTCATAGTGACTCTCTGAGAGTCCACAGTTAGAAAGTCTGTCATGACACATAAAAGATAAAACATGTTATTATAAAGACACTTTATGTTTCCTTCATCATTTGATACCAGAACATCTGGACTGGTCCTGTTTGACATTTAGTTCTTCACATCAGTGGTTCAGCTGATCTTCTCGGACTGTTTGACATGAAGCTGAATCCTCATCAGCCTCTCTCACACCTGAACACTTTGAATCTTTGTTTGGTTTCATCTGCAGATGGAGGACAGAAGATGGAGTTCCATTCAGGCTTCCAGACTGTCCACAGTCTCAGTGTGATCTGATCCCACGTCTGACTCCACAAAGTTCTCAGGAGAACATCTGGATCAGAAGAACATCTTCTGTCCACTGTTTC
>OMNN01090083.1:0-10972 GCA_900302755.1 Chromis chromis
GATGGAAAACCTTGGATTTTAACATCCGTGTTGATGAGACTTAGACACCCAAATAAACATTGTCCCAGAACAAGCACACTCCCTCATGCAAATGGAAATCCCAAATGTCACTGGCCTACCCCTGCAGGAAAATGCACCCCACCACAAGGCAACAACATCAACCAATCAGGAACATCTTGAGGAACATGACAATGGCCCAAGATGTTGATTTGACCTCCAAACTTCCTAGACCCCATTCTGATCAAGCATCAACAGGATGCAGTGGAACAAGTTTGATTGACAGAGGCCCCACTGCACAAGCCAGAGCACCCAAAGGATCCAGCACCAACGTCCTGGTGCCAGACCCCACAGGACACCCTGAGAGGTCCTCTTGTCCATGCCCAATGGTTCAGAGCATTTTTGACCACATAAGGGGGACCAACACAATACTGTACTTACCTTAGTGCGTAAGTCATCCTATCAGGCCGGAGTGCTCTCAGGATAATGAGCTTCTGGAGGGAACTCTTATTCTTCCAGTCCTGAGGAAGCCTTTCCTTCTCTGGACAGCTGGACTCGACAATCTTCCTCCAGCGCTTCGGTGAACTTTCTACGTCTCTGTCGAGCCCAGTGAAGTCCTCCATTGTAGAGATTGTCTGTATCAAAACAACAATAATCAATAGTGTTCGCTAAAAAGAATAAAAACATGACCCTGTAAAACATATCTTAATGTCGAGTCTACTGTACCTTAATGGCCCCCCATGCATGTGGAGAGAGGAAGGACACTGGACTAACTTTGCTTGTTTCCACTGGAAAGTGCAGTAGAAAGTCAAATTCCTGGGCATCAATCAGGCCCTGCTTGAGCAGAATCTGAGGGGAAGGACCAAGAGCAGTCTGTAATGATCTATGTGGTATCAATCTCGTCTCAATCACAACCTGAAACCTGCAAGAAAACTCTGACAAAGGAGCTGTGTAAACTCACACGGGCCGATCAAGTGCCTGAAAAAGCCACATGAAGGGCAGCCTTCAGAGTTGCACAAATGTCTCCGATGAAAACAGTTGGCGCAATGACAGATAATTGCATTATGCCATCAGAACCAGCCCCCTTGTCAGAACCAACTGTCTGAACAGCAGCCATGGAGCAAGGTGTGAGAGGTAATCAATAGCAGCGTATGGTACTGCTGACTGCTTTTAATTGAAGTTAATGTGGGGGCAGAAAAGTACTTTGATTGATGAGGATGACAGCAGGCCCCACCTTTGAGGCGGTCCTGAGTCCCTCACCTGGAAGGCAGTGTGTGACAAGAAGGTTAACTTGTCTCTCTCAAACAGGCCCTGGCTGGTGTACAGGAATACAGAGTAGGTGATGGCCTCAGTGAGGGTATGCACTCTGGTCCTCACATCCTCGTCCCATTCGGCACGCTCCATCGCTTTGTTAAACACCGAGTTAAAGGTCTGGAATACGACAGAAAGAGAAGACATTATCAAGATTTTCAAGATCCAATATTCAGCTTTTTTTTTTTTTTTTTTTTTTTTTTTTTTTTTTTTTTTTTTACAATTATTGGTTATTATTTGCTTTTAACCAATTCCTAATACAATAAATACACTTAAAATGTACAAATTTGGCTCTGGTGCAGCTGAATCTCTCTGTGGTTTTGACTTTGTGGCTCTTAACAGTGTCCCTCCCAGAGCAGTATTTTATTGGTTAAATGTGACACGTAATAGCCAATCAACACTCAAGGATTAATGTTTATCCTTGAAATGTATCTATTACATATGTTTCTTTCTATTTATCCTTTACATACATTTCTTTCGATTAAACATATGTGAAAGATAAATTAACAAAGGCATTCAGCTTTAGTTATTCTGAATTTTGAAACAAAGATCTTAATTTTTTACTGCAAATATTCCAAATATAATTTACCAGTCTCCTTGATTACTAATAATCACTATAAGCCCTGAAAAAAACACATCAATCAATGTCTCCCTATCGTCTTTAAATTATAAATTTCAAAGTAAGAAAGTCAAAAAAGAAAGATAATTACATGATTAGCAATATCATAAATGTTTTTTTAAAAGACAGTGTGGTTGATTTCAAAATCATGCAGATCTGAACTGCAGCGCTGCAGTCCCTTTGGATCTTAAAAGCCATTCTCAGCATCTGACCTCACACTTTCAGACTTCCAGGCCAAATGTCACTTTTACTGTAGACAAATACTCTTGAAGAAATATGAAAGATATAAGATTCAATAAAATTAGCACTGGTTTGATGAACCTGGTGGCTTTTCATTCATCTCTGACAACCAGAAACTTACAGAATATGTGGTATGTAGGAACAAGTTGTCCTTAAAGGAGACACACAAAGCACTGCATGTCCCCTGAGAGCGCTTTAGGGGTAAAGGGTTTCACCTTCAGAGAAAACTGGTACATGGGGTTAATCTTGCTGAGGTCATTGATGATGAAGAAGAGGAGTGCCGCTCTCTCAGCTGCTGGGCGGTAGAGTTCTCGAGCCTCGTTGATCTTTGTCTCGTTCTCTCTGGCCTCCACCACCTGTGTGTTCCAATTGCACAAAATGAGCTATTAGGCTCTCAGTCATGCTCCAAAAGCCTCTCATTACACATATTCCTAACTACACGTCGTTTGCAGCTAATGCAATAAAATGAGGCGCTTGCTGATGTATGACGTTCAAAACCACCTGAGTGATTTAAAAAAACCACAGGAAGCTGACGGTGTATTGACCTTACCTTGTACTGGATGTGAGCAGCCGTAGTCTTGGTGTTCTCAAGTTGCTCCACCAGAGAAATATCACCCAGGAAGTTACCGTGGGCTGCAGAGAGGCGACTCAGCAGGTCATCTTCAAACTTTTTCAGCTCGATCTTGAAGTGGTTCTGCTGTGTGGTCAGCTGCATCTAAGGAAATGTACAAAGAACAACTCAGGATTTTGCTGTTTGGGTTTATGCCTCGATAAAATGCTTTACAGTAGATCTACCAGTCTACAACTTTTTACCTTCAGGGCCTCCAGGTCAGGCCTCTCCCAGGACACTACCTGTCCCAGCAGCTGCTCCTCTAGGCCCACAGGAGTCACTGTGAAGTTTATGAGGGTGGTCTGAGCCTGGAGTTCAGGAGGGAAATGTGGATTGGCCAACTTGGTGTGAAGAATGAGCTGAAAGTTGCTGTTGTATTCACATTCCTTTCCTCCCATCAGAATGTACCTAGATAAGAAGGCAGATGGGACAATAGTGACTTAATGGATGTACTGTAATATTCACTAAAGAAAAGTTAGTGATGTATAACAGAAAATGCACAGCCTGATGTCATTACAGACCTGTTACAGTGCCGGAAGTGTACTTTAAAAGTAGGGGAACAAAAGTAGTAGTCATAATTTTTGCTGCTAAAGGCAATAATTGGCTGAAACTAAATTTTAAGGATGAACTCTTATGTTTAGATTTAGTGTTTTAAAAAGACTCCTGCACACCGTCTAACTGTCTAATGCAAAAACACATTTATCTAGCAATGTTTAGGTGCTAGACCGTGGCAGAAGAATGATAAAAAGATGAAGGTTTGGCACCATAATGGCACGAATAATTGTATTTTTGCAAGTTAGAGAGTGTGCAAGAGTCTTTTTGAAACCCAGAGGGATCTGCTAATCCCTCTCCAATGCATGGGTCGAATGAAATAGATGCGTAAAGAGTTCCTTGTATTACATTTGATGTTTCCAAATGATAAACCACTTTGTTGACAACAAAATTACCTTTTTTTTTTTTTTTGCTAAACAAGAATAAAAACTCTAACTGCAAGTCAAATACCTCTTAGCTGTAAAGGCTTATCAGATCCAATATTTAGCTTTTTTCAATAACTGATTTTTTATTTTATTTTTTTAACCAATTCCGCTGCCACTCTCTGTCTGTAAACCCCCTTGTAAATCCAATAAATGTCCCGCCCACAGCTCTATTTCATTGGTTACACATCATAAGTAATAGCCAATCAACACTCAAGGATAAATGTTGAAAAGTTCCTTTTAATTAAATATATGTAAGAGATAAATGAACAAATGCATTTTAACAAAGTTTTGCGTTGGAGTTTGAGTTATTCTACGTTTTAAAACTAAGATTTTATTTTTTTACTTTATCGTTTATCAGTTTCCTTGATTACTAATAATCGGTATCAGCCCTAAAAAAAAACCATATCAGTTGACCCATACCTTGTTGGTTTCACGTCTGTAAATGATTACATAAAGTTTCAAAGTAAGAACGTTAAAAATTAAAGATGATTATATGACTACAAATATCACTAATGCTTTCTTTTAAAGGACAGTGTGGTTGATGAATCATGATGATTATCTGAACTGCAAACCCTTTGTACCCTAAAAGCTATTTTTGCCCTATTAAAGATCTGAACTCAGCTTCACTCTTCAGACACAACTTCAGTCCTGCTCCAAACGCCACTTTCACTGTAGACAAATACTCTTGAATAAATATGAAAGATCATGGCCACACCAGCCAATATTTATCTGTTCCTGCATTTCAATTAAATTAGCACTGGCTTGACGAACCTGGTGGCTTTTCATTTATCTCTAATTACCCCTTGGATGTCAGGCAAGGCCCCAATTTTTATGGCACAGGTTCCTCATGGCCTGGGTCTGGTTCAACTCTATATCTTCACAAGCCAGAATTAATGTACTATTGATAGAACCATTACTCCACCAAATTAAAGTCCTTGCTGATGGATTGGCTTGTAGTCTTCCGTCAGCCATGAAAGGAATAATTAGTATTCATTACTTCACACTCTACAACATTCCAATTATTAATGAACTTCAGCTGTGGAGCCCTACCAGATCCATCATGGCCGCCCCAGCAGGTTGTATTAATCATCGACAGAAACAAGTGTGTGGGTCATCTACAAGGGATAAACTTATAATCAGATTTACTATGATAAATTGTTACGTCTGGACGGACAGGACTTCAAAAAAGAAGCTCGATGAACGCGCGCCGGGACGCTCGATATTCACGGTCACGCATAGATCAGAGGAAGAAAGATGTAAACATTTCTGAGGAGGAAATCAAAGCAGGATGTCAATATGTGGTATTTTCTATTTATTCTGCTGCTGGTTGTCCGGTTTGTGGAATTTACAGGATTGTTCTTTTTGAGGGTAATTGAGAATTGAGGTATTTACAAAGCAGCTATTTTGGATTACACAGTGCAGCAGGGGTAGCTGTGTTTGAAATCAGAGAGTTTTGCCAAATTGGATTCAAAGAAGAGTCAGTTTAAATGGAATGTATGACTTGGTTTTAGATAAGAGGAATTTAAGAGCCTTATTCATAAGTGAATGACACATAATAGTCAAATATCACCCCACTACTGCTAAAGATAATAAGAGTTATTGTAGTGAGCCCAAAGCTGACTTGGTAATGTTATTCACCAGCAAATCACCAATCAGGTTTCTGAAATTATCGACACCGATGAGTCTTTCATAATGATGGAGGGCCGCTGAATTTAACGTGTTCCATGCCACCTTTTTTGTGGTAGACAAGAGATCCTTATACATAACCATGACTGTCCTCAATTCAGCTTTTACACTGGGGCTCAGCTGTTCAATATTCATCACACCTAAAGAATATGAACACACAAATATACATCTATCACCCGTCCTGAGGGAGCGATCGATACGTCGGCCTCGGGGATTCAGAACACGCGCCGCAAATTCATTTATAATCTAAAGAGTGGGCAATAATAATGCATTCAGTCATGTCTTACTGGTGTTTCAAAGCTCGGTGAGATTCAACCATCTGGCAAATCTGCTCCTGTTTTCTCCCACCGCAGACACAAGTTGTGGGCATATCGACTTATGTATGAACAGGGATATAAAAACCAGGCATCGATTTAAAATGTTTTTGGTGTGCAACAACCCCATGCTAAGTAGGTTCTATAAAATAAACCAGTAAGCTTGTCTGATTATTCTTGATCCTTACTGTCCCAAAAATGTCAATCTAATGTTGCCGTTTCAGTACTAACCTTCCTTTTTTAACAGTTTTTTTGCCCAATAGAGGCTCCAGGACTGGGTCCACCTTTTCTGGCAGATTCTCTATCAGGACTGTTTCTCCACAGACAAGAGCTCGTTCAATCACATCGAGATAGCTGCACAAAGAAAAGGAAACAGGCAAAAAATAAATTAGAACTGCATAGCATATTGTTTCAGAATCATGCATGTGTAATAGTCACATTGCAGGAAGGGTGATGTAAATTAAGGCAAATTAACCGAAACACATTGTGCTGCAACTTATTTTGCTGCTTAATACAAAAAGAAACTTGTATGGTTTTCATTTTCCATGACAAGAGAAGTCTGTCTGTCTGAAAAATAATTTCCTCTGACAGTTTTTTGATAGTTCACACATAGTTTGTCGACATGCAGGCTTCACATTTGCACAGCAAAATGAGGGAAAAACAGGAGAGAAATACTGAAAAATGAAGATCTGGTTGCAAAAAGAACAGTTGTATGGAAATACTTCAGCGACAGAAAGGATGCCTTTGACCAATAACAGGTTTTCTGTCAACAGTGTATTACAAATGTTGCCACCACTCCAAGCAACGCAACTAATTTGTTTGACCACAAAGCTTTGTATGGCAACAGTAAAGCCAGATCTGAATGCCATCCAATGCAAAAAAACTATTCTGGATGCCACTGCCAGTGTTGTACCATATGAAAAAGGTTCCAAACATAATTTTTGCAGTCCTCTACATATCACCTCAATCATTGCAGAACGATTAAATCTCTCCAAATAGAGTTATTTAAATCATGTGGTGAAAATTCCTGCATTTTTTCATATTGCATAAAACTAAATGTCAGACTGTTCGTTTTTGCCTATAACATGCAGCCCTAAAACAGCACTTTTAAGGTATCTTGACCACAAAGCTCTGCATGACGAGTACAAAGCCAGATCTGAGTGCCATCCAAAGCAAAAAACTATTTTGGATGCTTTGCCAGTGTTGCATCATATGAAAAAGGGTACAAAGGTATTTTTTTTATATTATCAAAAATATCTTTTTTACTTTAAATGCAGCTGCACACTTCTGTAAAACCACTCCAATCATTATAGAACTATTAATTCTCTCCAAATAGTTATTCAAGTCATCTAGTGAAAATTCCTGCATTTTTTCATATTGCAAAAAAGTCATTTTTTCCACAATATTATGCAGCACTAAACAAACACAGCACTTTTAAGGTACATTAGCACTAACTGACATATTAAAACAAGACACTGGAATTGCAAATTGACAACATTTGCCCCCTCTCACCCTTTCTGCCCCAGCCGCACCACCCTCAGCTCTGACCCCAGCCGCTTTCTGATCCACTTGATGCCCTGCTGCTGCGGGTCAATGATGAGTGGCCAACGCTCGCTGGTGGTCAGGATGGCAGCGTTCTCGGTGGACATCCTATCATTTGGCAGGCCCTGGTTATGCCAGGCAGCCACAGTGGCATCATCTGTAAGCATGAGGACGGGATCCAGGCCGTCTGTCAGGGGTACAGAGACCTGGAACAGAAACGGAGGAATGATGTCACTTCAGTTGGAGCGCTGGAGGCAGTGCACTCCAGTTGACAGACTCTGAAAGATTTTACCCTCTGAATAGCTGCAGTTTAAGCAGCACAAAATCTGTTGTAAAGCTGACTTTACCTTCTGAGCCTGAAGGAAAGGAATCCACGCATTGTTAAAAAGCTCCACACGATACTGGCTGGGAAAGTAACCCATGTAGGAGACAAACGCTGACGTGAGGAGGACATCCCCACACAGGGTTTGCTGTTGCTTTTCATACTGGATTATAGCCTTGGACCAGCGCTCCTTCTCTGACTGCAAGACACAAAGTAAAGGCTTCAATATCATTTAAAAAATATACAAAAAACAATAAAACTCACAGCAAAATTACTCCTAGTTCATGTAAAACCCATTTAAACCAAAAAATAAAGAGTCTGTGCTTTTGGAAATTGTACATTCCACTCTATTTATTGTGCAAACTAACAAGATGTAAGCAGCAAAGCATACAACTGCAATTCCCTTACAATAGCTCTGGAAGTTTGCCTGTACATTCACTCAGCATCAATTTAGCATTCATTTAAACCTTCAATACTGTGACTGTGACAGCCTACAGCGATAAATCATGCATGGCATTTTCTTACAAGGGGCCGTGGATCTGGAATATGTCACATAATAAATTCTCAGACAGTTAAAAATCACTATAATTTTACCCTAATGTATTATGGATTGCCTGTAATATCACTCAGTCTGGGGTGAGACATTGTTAATTTCCAACAGCTGTTGAGGCTTTGAGGTAAGTTAATGATTAAATATAGACGGCCTGATTTATTAGTCTGTACACTATTGCTTCCAGGTCAATGCCATAAAGACAAAACATTTATCTTGATATGCTTAAAAGCCAAGCTGTTCCATGCAAACCGCATTTATTTTCGGGGATAAGAAAGTCGAACTTGCAAAGCGGCCGTCTTTTAATTCAGATTAGCATCCATAAAGATAACAATCCGGCTTGCTCAAAGGATGCATGCACAGGAATGCAAAACAGTGGAATATAATGCTCAAATAATTAGAGAAATATGAAACATCTAACATCCATAGACTCCATATATCTATAATTTCCTCTTGACACTTTTTCAAAATCTTGTAAATAAATGATGATTACTCCTCAGAGATGTCAGAAATGCACACAAATATGCAGTGTAGACAGTATATATACACACAACCTGCCTGCTGCACAGACAGAGGGCAGTGTTAGTGTAGCCTTCTTGCCATCTCTCTTCCTTTCTCAATTTGGAAACTGCTCAGCCAGTCGGTTGCCCAGTTCAGCCATGCGTTCTCCGCGGTCCAGCCCTCTCTACCTGTCTCACAAGTCCCCAGTATGCTGCTGGGCCAGGCTGTAAAATCTCCCTTCGCCTGATCTGCTCACACAACTGTCGGGCTCCGCTGCCAGGACATAACAACTCCTAGTCCAGTTTACTGATGCAGTTCGATTACCAGCACCTCTCCATGCATCCCCCCCACCTCCCCTCCCCGACAAATTGACAGTTAATTGTATGCCAGGTCAGCCGCAATGACACCACCCAAACTCCTCTATCTCCCCTTGTTTACCACCAAGCCCTTGACCAGTCGGTTGGCCAGCTCGATGGTCTGGGTGGTTCGCGTCACCTCCTCCTGACAACTGATTTTCTCAGCTGTAGCCTTTTCAAACTGAGCTGTTAGGCTCTGGAGGCTGGCATCAAGATCCTGCAGAAACAAAACAAAGGGAGCCATGCAAATTAGACACCATTAAGGGGAATCTAGCTTTTAGACTGAGTGACTAAAGTAAGCATAATAATAACATTGCACTCACTGCCAATTTCTTCTGAACCGCCAACAGTTTGGCCGTCGCCGTTTCGAGTTCCGCATTAGCTTGTGATAATGCATGTCTTTTTGGAATGACCTCACAATAAATCTGCAAAAAATAAGGCTTATTTTACGAAGGAAGCTCTGCAATTATGAACAAACCTTTTTTTGCAGAATAATAAGAAAATGTATTAACATTTAATATAATTATAACTTATTCGAAGGCAATGCTTGACCTCGTAGTATCTGACAATATTAATAGTCCAGGCACAAAGACCAGCTGCAGCTGTAGATTTGGTCCAAACTAGATCGGGGTGGAAGTCTGGCTTTCTCAGATATTCTTGCTTCACCACAGTCAGACAGGACTCTGGGATGTGCTCCTTGTCATAAGACACAAGAGCCGCCAGGAAATCATCCACCTGACGGGGAAAAATACAAATAAACATGAGCTATTAATACCTGCACTGTGATTTTGAGCTGATAGGCACATATTGGTAATTTCATCTCAAATCAACAATTCCTGCTCGACCATTTCTGATTTTTTTTTCTAGCATAAAATAAAATAAAATACAGATATTATTGTATTTTTTATCATGTATGTTTATAGTGACTGCTTAACAGTTTCCTTTCAGGAATTCTGGAATCATAATAGGTAATTCTGTTCTACTTGGATTAGACTATCTACCGTTTTATGGTACAACTTGTCATACCTGCTCAATCAGTTATGAAAATTAAGTAGAAATAACTTTCTTTTAATGTTTGTGACCAAGTATTTCATATTAAAAAGTATTCTCTGCATTCCATTTTGTATTATTGTGACATTACAGCAGCATGTGGTTCAGAAAATATCACTAGTCGACTTCTGCATTTTATTTTTTTTGATAATGTGTGCTCAAAGATGGTACTTGCCATGATGGTTTCAAATTTTTTTTCCGAATTTCAACTCACCCATATTTAGAGACTATTGCATCTGTTTTTTCTATATTGCAGATTCCGAATTGATGGCATAATAAGAAATAACAGGGAAAATTTCATCTGTTATCCCGAAAAGATCAAACATCAAATTTCAATGTGCGAAAAAAAAACCAAAAAAACATGATGAAGGAGGATTGACGGGCAATTTTGTTTTTCAATTTTATCTCGGAAAGTACATGAGTACACCGATCAGCCACAACATTATGGCCACTGACAGGTGAAGTGAATAACATTGATCATATTGGTACTATGTGGTGTTCTTTGGCATCCATGTTGATGAGACTTAGACACTCAAATAAACATTGTCCCAGAACAAGCACACTCCCTCATGCAAATGGCAATCCCAAATCTCACTAGCCTACCCCTGCAGGAAAATGCACACCCCCACATGGCAAAACATCAACCAATCAGGAACATCTTGAGGAACATGACAATGGCCCAAGATGTTGATTTGACCTCCAAACTTCCAAGACCCCATTCTGATCAAGCATCAACAGGATGCAGTGGAACAAGTTTGATTGACAGAGGCCCCACTGCACAAGCCAGAGTACCCAAAGGATCCACTGCTAACGTCCTGGTGCCAGACCCCATAGGACACCCTGAGAGGTCCTCTTGTCCATGCCAATGGTTCAGAGCATTTTTGACCACATAAGGGG
>OMNN01090088.1:0-21360 GCA_900302755.1 Chromis chromis
ATTACTAAAATCAGAAATGTGTTAATGTTAGGCCTGGTCGATGTATCTTTGCTATTGTTAATATATACCGTTGATTTAGCTTAAGATAAAATATAAAAATTATGACCACCTGCCTAATATTGTGTTGGTCCCCCTTATGTGGTCAAAAATGCTCTGAATCATTGGGCATGGACAAGAGGACCTCTCAGGGTGTCCTATGGGGTCTGGCACCAGGACCAGGGCAGTGGATCCTTTGGGTACTCTCCTTGTGCAGTGGGGCCTCTTTCAATCCAACTTGTTCCACTGCATCCTGTTGATGCTTGATCAGAATGGGGTCTAGGAAGTTTGGAGGTCAAATCAACATCTTGGGCCATTGTCATGTTCCTCCAGATGTTCCTGACTGGTTGATGTTGTTGCCATGTGGTGGGGTGCATTTTCCTGTGGGGGTAGTCCAGTGACATTTGGGATTTCCATCTGCATGAGGGAGTGTGTTTGTTCTGGGACAATGTTTATTTGGGTGTCTAAGTCTCATCAACACAAAATGTTAAAATCAAGGTTTTCCAGCAGAACACCACATAGTACCAATATGATCAATGTTATTCACTTCACCTGTCAGTGGTCATGATGTTGTGGCTGATCAGTGTATATGAACAATATACCAATGAATTAAAATGTGAAATGCTTAAAATGGTCCACAAAAATCCAGAATATAATGTGAGAACATTGTGAAAGTATCCATATATTCCAATTTTCTAAAGCCATGTTTAGTCCAACCAGCTGATCAAAGCCCAAAGATAGAATTCACCATCATACAAGACAAAAAAATTATGCATTTTTGGCATTGTTCAAACAATTAACACATTTGTCAACCATTCAAACTCCACAGAACTTTATATGCCACTTGCTCTCATACATTTAAAGAGGTCTTTAGCTAAGGCAGGATGTATTCAGCACCAGTACTGCAAAAATCACATGTTAAAAAGGTTTAAATTTGATGTTATACCAGACAAACGTCTTTGGTCAGAATCCAACGTCTGGATGAAAATCATCAAATCACATCACGATATAAGTTTGCTAAAAGTATGATAATACAGATGACAAATATCAGCTGGTTCCGTCTTCAGTCCTGTGTCTTTCGATTTAACCAAGGCTCCATATGAAATTCTGGATTTACAGTATGTGGGAGTGGAAGCAGAGGCGGCCTGCAGAGATCTGACATGTCCAAGACGAGCTGCTGGCACCGAATCAGAAGCTGCACCTAAACCCTGACGCTTTGAGATATTAGATTAAGGGGATGGAAACACTTCAGATGACCAAAGTCACTTGCCAAATATGCACAGCAGCCCTTCTGCATCAAAGCGGCGCGCCAAACATGAAATCAGAGTGACTGCGGACGCTCCACACACTGCGTTTGTGTGTGTGTGTGACGGTTACAGCGGGAGATGAGTGTTGTAATCCAGCCGCTCTCAAAGGGGAGACAGACGGGGCTTTCTGCAAAAGGTCAGGTTCATTTTGTCCTCACACACACTTAATGCAGTGAATGACCTTCCACACGACAACTGCACAAACAAGCCGTTTTGGCCTCGCATGCCGGCGTGGCCAACCTGAACACCGGCTAACGCTGTGTTTGCCGAGGACTGCAGCTCCCCGGGCCAGTGAGAGTTTAAAGGAATGTGAACTGGACTTACAGTACAAGCACATGTTCACACACTTAAATGTACACAGACGGTGGGTTTCATACAGTAAACCCCCTCCTCCCTCCTTACCTCGGCTTCCCCCTGTGGCCACGGGGGTTTGGGGAGGGAGAGAAGAGGCAAGGTGGAGAGGGAGCGCAAGCATTAGAGCCGGTTTCAGATTTCGGCCGCCTCTGACTTGTTTTCTTTAGGAAACACTTACTGGGGCTCCGAGCACACCAGAGGAAGAGCTCACCTACATCACTTCCAGGTCGGACGGTTAAGGTCACGATGCACTCGGGGGGGGAAGGAGGAGATGAAGAGCGGGGGCACCGTTAAACCACATGTGGAATGTGTTAAGTGTCACCAGCAATTAACCTCATGATTTCGTTTCAAATGTACCGACCTTTAAAGAAAAACAGGGAGGAATAAGTGGCGAGTTGGGAGGGAGGGGGCTGGGGTTTGAGAGATTGATTTTCCTTGTGAAAACTGGCGCACGTAGAATCAGCCCCTGACAGTTTCCCAAGTCTTTTCTTGGCTCGCTCGAGGCTTCTTTTCCCCCTGCCCCTCTCTTTTCTTTCTTTCTGTGAATGGCTGCACGATCACCTTTCACGACAACCTGGAGGGGGGAAACGGGAGGAAAGCGCGATCCAGGAGCCCGAAGGCCCTCTGAGGAGCTAATGATATTCCAGAGGAAATGAGAATGTGAATAAACAAAAGCCGGGGCCACTTCCAGGAATAATGCGAAACATGGAATTAGGGGTGCTTAGGTGGGGAGTGGGGAGTCATCGCTGGGCTTCCTACTCATATTCCTTAAGGGAAAAGCTTGATGGCAAGAACAGAAGCACCGGAAGCTATTTGGATGTTCTCCAAACCGCCGATTGCTTTCTCTTTGTTGTAGCTTCAAGGATAAGATGGGGTCATTCAAGTTTTTCACACAGACACAAAGTATATACAGTAAATGCAAGAGCTTTGCATGGTAAAGTTTGATGTTATATCCGAGCTATGTTTGAGGTACTTTAGAAACAGAACCACAGTTTGGCCACCAAAGCGCGCTGACAAATGAAGTCTACTTAACCCCCTGAACCCCCCGAAACCTGCCAGCAGATTTGAAAGGCATGTTAACTCTAGAGGAGAAAATGGCAAAATCACACCATTTATCAGAGCTAGAAACTGTACAAACAGAAAGGTTTTCAACTTTCAGAAGGTTCTTGAACTACTCATCTGTGACAATCATCAATAACACTTTACTCTACGGGTCTCATTTTAAAAAATTGCCAAAAATATACAGTTTGCAGGAAACTGATTCTGTAAAAAACAAAAAATTCTGTGCTTCTTAACGCAACTGAGAAGACTTTACTGACTGAGCTGCGACCAACAGGCGTGTGACAAAAATTCAGGGATTTTTTTTAAGCTGAACTGGGCTGAACTGCAGGCTGTGTACGCACAGAGCGGAGAGGACACAAGTATGTAAACACATTAAAAGTATTCAAATATCTATAGTATGTAAAAACTAGGCCTGTTCCGAATAGTAATGGCCGTTCTTTGAATATTCGGAGTTGGTAGGTCCGTGTACTAGAGCTTTGGCGGTGATCTAGAGCCTCTGCGACGCTCTGCAATGATCGGCAGCGTAGTACAGCTCAGGCGATGCTCGGCAGCGCGCACGACTATTCGAATATCAAAATGAATATCCGAATACCACCACAACGAACGAATATTCAGATATTCGAATACTCGGGACCAGCCCGAGTAAAAACACATTTTTTTAATCTAAATATTCAAAGAAATGAGTGTTTTATTTGCTATAATGCAAAAAAAGACATATTTGATTTCTCTCTACTTCTTACCATGGCTGTCCTGTTTCCATCGAAGTGCAGGACTTTATATTTCAGTGCAAAATGAGCCCATAGTGAGTAAAAATGTGACACAAAAACACTAAGAAACTGCTTTGGGTGACTACAATGCGATCTCAATGGTCAGTAATGGCCTTGAAAGTCCAGCACAAAATACCAGTGAAACAACAAGCGGATGGAAAAACATGAAAAGCAATTATCATTTAAGTCCTTTTATCAGGATCATTGTCAAATATTCTACTGCAGCTTCACAACTGGGAGGAATTTCTTCTTTTTTTTTCCCTCCATCATTTATTATTGTTGTCATTATTAAGTGAAGGTTGAGGTTTGGACGGAGCTACTTTACAAAGATTCAGTGAGGATCATTAGGGAGCAAACTTTTGACTACAATTAAACTTTTCTTATTCTTTTAAGTCTGTTAAGCTTCCATTTAATACATCTTTTCAAAACATTCATGAAAATACTGGGAGGTCTGCGCCAAGAGCTACGCCGAGGGCATCAGGACGGACCAGCGGGCAGGTTCTCATCCCACCTCCGAACTTTGAAAGCCGCCGTCATCTCTGCATGTGTTTTCTAAGCCCCTCCCCTGTGCTCATTCTGACCGGCGATCAGGTTAGACAAGTCCCCTCTATTCAGAGCTGCACAGCAACACCGATATCCCCAAAGAGAGGGAGGAGAAGAAGAAGAAGAAGAAGAAGAAGGGAGGAAAAATCCTATCTGAGAGATTAGCTCTCAGCACCCAACCGAGCCGGCGCTGGGTTCACTGGCTCACTCGGTCCTATCTTACCCACTAGTCTCTTGTTCTAAACCAAAGCATGTCTTTGATACTCGACTAGAAGGAATCTGGAGGCGTTACAGGTTTCTTTTGTGCTTTGCGCTGCACTGAGTCTGTGTGTTTGTGTGTGTGCCAAGGCTGGGATTTCTTTTCTTTCCTCACCCCCTCCCTCCCTCGTCCTTCCCTCCTCCTTTCTTTTCCTCCCTCGTCCCCTCTGCCTTCATCTCCTGCTCCCCTTCCCCCATCCCAAACACCAAATCACTGAATCATAAACATTTTCTCTCTCTCTTTTTTTTAAATTTTTAAATCACAAACTTTTTATCATCTGAAAGCTAAAACTCCCCAAAGTTTTTCCGACCTGCCGTCCCTCGCGGATCAAAGCGACCACATGACCGAAAAGGTGGTGACCGCTTCTTCTTCCGAGGAGTTTGGAAGGGTGGATAAGGAGGAAGGGGTGGGATTGTGGAGGGCAGGGGAGGAGGGGGTGTAGTCGGGGTTGTGTGGGTGAGGTTTGACTCCCCTCGGAGATTTTCTTAAACCCATTACATCAGCTTTTTTCTGCTTCATGGGCTCCAAGTCCGGGGGCTTTTGTGAGGGTAGAAAATGACCTAAATTGACATTCAGAGTGGTTGTGGTTGGTTAATTGTGGCCAGACATTTTTTGGCATAAATAAAACAAGATTCCAGAGGCCTTCTCCTTTAAGCCTTTTATGGATTCTGCCTCTTTGTAAGCGCGGCCTCCAATAAATGTAAAGTGGTCATACCCCAAACCACGTGAGCTTTCTCAAATATGCTTAAACCTTGCAGATCAAAAAGAGAACAGGGGAGGGAGGCATGCTATCAGAGTGATTAAAAAAAAAAAGTGCAATATAAAAGTGAGAAACTGCTCAACACCCACGCTGCGATTCAGCTTTTGAAGAAACTTACATGGATCTCACCAACTGTGCAGCATCTCTGCGTTCTGAGTGGCCAAAATATCAGACTGCATCAGCTTTGATCACCACAAAGAGGCTGTCAAAGCAGCACATCCGCACACCGTGGCTCACTTTCACTTTAAAAAAAAAAAGTGCGTGTTTTTCCTACAGATATGATCGCGGAAGTTGACGTCTTTGAAAAAGCGGTCAACGCGAGCTCCTCTCTGCGAAAAACGGGAGAGTAGAATCAAGAGAAAAGTGTGAAATAAGAAATGATGCAGCAGTCCTGCTAAGCTCTACCCACACATTCTAATCAAAAGGCTTCACAATGGCTGGCCTAAAAAAAACATAAAAGAAAAAGGAGAAATTCAAAAGAGGCCACTTGCTGGTGCCGGGCAAACTGATCAGCTGCACATAGACTGTCAAAAGCTAGTGGGAATGTCAAAAGCACCACTGATCTCTCTCTTTCTCCCCTAATGTGATCAAACAGTGGTTTGTTCCCTGGAGGAGGTCAAAGAAAGAGAGGGAGAGAAAGTGAATGGGAGCTTTGGTGCACCGTAGGAAGCCGGCCACCAGCAGCATAACCAAGCAGTGAGCACAAAACAACATGCTGTCTCTCAAGCTTTCTTTCAGTTCCACGGCGAGGGGGAAAAAGAAGAAGAGTGGGCCGAGGAGGAAAGAGTGGCTGGGCAAACAGTGAGGGGTAAGGGGCTCAAAGAGGCCTGGTTGCCCGGGTGAGGAGAACCCACCGCTCCAACAATGTCCACATCAACCGTCCGGCTCTGGGCCGGGCCAGGCCCTGCAGAGGTGCGCTCCCAGTGCGCTTCGAGGTCAGTGGCGTGGACAAAAGAGAGTGGAATGGCCTCAGCCTGGCAGAGCAGCAGCTGGGCTCGGGGTGGAGGTGTGTGCATGAGGAAGAAGCACACCACTCCCTGAAGCATCTGTAAAGTGTTTCATTTTCAAGTTTCCCGTGGACGAAATCCTTACTGTGCCACAGCATAGAAACACAGGGGTCTCCGAGCTCATTAGGTCAACGTCAGGAGCAGTAGTTTTTGATTATTACAACAAGACAATAGTGAAAAATGTGTTTTATCCTGTTCATGCAGTACGACAGACAGCTCTGAATACTACCCTACCCATAAGCCTCTGCTCGGCACTGGTGCTACAGAGAGGAAGCTAGTCACAGACATAGACATATAGCGCCGCCATCTTGGTACAGGGCTAGCAGAGGAGGGAGTGCACGGACATCTATGGAGGTAAGAGGTACTCCACAATCTGAAAGGAGAATTATTCACTGAATTTGTGTCTTTTGTGTCATTTTGTGTTATTTTTGTGTCTTTTGTGTCATCTTTGTGTCTTTTTGTGTCATTTTTGTGTTTTTGTGTCATTTTTGTGTATTTTGTGTCATTTTTGTATGTTTTGGTATATTTGTGTGTTATTTTGTGTCTTTTTGTGTCATTTTTGTGTATTTTCTGTCATTTTGGTGTATGTTTGTGTTATTTTGTATCATTTTTGTGTGTTTTTGAGTCATTTTTGTGTATGTTGTGTTATTTTTGTTTCTTTTTGTGTCCAGAGAAAAATCCACTGAACGGTTTGATTAGTTAAAACCGTCCCCCACGTAGCTCTGACAGGATGCTGGGATGTCCTTTTGTTCTATTGATGTCTGCCTGTCTGTCCTCCATGTCTGACGTTTGTAACAAACAACCCTCGTGAATATACGTTGACAACTGATGGATTTATGATCACTTTTATAGAGCAGACATGTCATTCCTCTATAGACGTAATGCACTGGAGGAGGAGTGGCACTGTACCAAGATGGCCGCCGCGTAGGCACGTCGCTCCAATCAGCAGCAGTCAATGCGACATCTACATCTATATGTCTATGGACACAGGCACAAGCCACAGCTGTAGCACATTCATCATCAACAAAAAAGTTGCCGAATTCATCCGAAAACGCTACTCGGTTTGATCGGGTTTCTACGATGCATTATTTTCTAATCATAAGTGCACCTTGGGAGATGTGCTTCTCATACCTTTTACTTTCTAATAGACAAATCAGTTGCTCATCTTAACAGAGTTTCAAGTGTTTATTTCCCATCAAAGCCTTGGAATTGCTCCAACTGCAAGTCACCGAACACCATCCCTGCAGACTTCCACGATCTCGGATGCTCCACGTAAACTCCTCCTGTTTGCAACTCTAAAGCAGTGGTTCTCAACTGGTCCAGCCTCAGGACCCACTATGTCTCTACTAATAACGGTTGTGACCCAAATTTTTGAAGTTTACTGTTCCTGTTTACAAATTAAGGTTTATTTAGGTGTAGTCTCAATGTATTTTGATACAGCTTGGGAAAAATTGGGCTTATTTTTTGCTCATTTTAGTATATCTGGACACTTTTGCCAAGTTTTGGGCATATTTTGGCCCATTTTGGTTTATTTTTGGCTCGTTTTAGCATAAATGTCTCCAATAAGCTGGCAGAGCCACATCTAGAGGTTAATAGTGGGCAACTACTTGTGTCACCACCACTAAATATCCTGCTATTGAAAGCAAACTGTGTCATAAGTAAAAAATACAAGACTTTATACCACTACTTTTTGCATGCTTATGCGACCATCTAAAAATGGCTTCGCGACCCACTTTTGGGTCCCGACCCACCAGTTGAGAACCACTGCTCTAAAGCATCCAGCTCAACTTTTTTCTTTTTTTTTTGGCAATTTCAGTTAGCATAACGATGCGGCCACACCTCCTTCTGGCTGCTTGAAAAACAGTGTGTGCACACACAGGCCTACACTCACTCACTGTCCCTCCACATACACCAATAAAAGGGGGGTGGGGCCGCGGTGGTGATCGGACAAACACTGTTCTTGGACCTCTGCCGAGCGGGGCCATTGTGCAGGCGCGCAGTAAAGAGACACAGAGAAAGGTTGGGGAGGGGTGGGGGTGGCGCTGAGGTTGCTTCAATGGCTGGCTCCATCAGTGGGTGGAGATAAAAAGCAAGAAAGGTGCCAAGTTGAGGCCTGGTGGAGGTGCAGCCAAATGCAGTGGCAGGTTTTAGCAGGTGAGGTGGGATCAGGGAAAAGATCTGGGTGTTTTCTGTGGAGGTTTAGGTGCCGATGAGACTATTTCAAGTTTTGGTTTTGTTGCAAGTTGGTACAATACCCAGATTTGTGTGAGTCTAACCAAACATTCAGTTAGCTGTTGGGCTAATTAGTCAATACATAACATAGATTTAACTTCAGCCCAGCTAAGTAGTGGCCCAGAATTATTCATTTTAATCATGAATATTGGAGTCTAGAATTAATAAAATACTATTGAGCCTGAAATCCTGGGAAACAAGGTCAACCCTCTGGGACTTGGTGATGATTTCTGGATTAACCCTTTGAGTTTCTGGGCGTTATTTGCTCCTGTAACTTCATTTGTCACTGCAATATAAATTCCTGCACCTCTATGGAAACAGCACAACCATGGCTAAGAAGGAGAAAGAACTCAAAACCACATTTTTTTGCAGTATACAAACTTTTAACGCCTATATTATATATATAAAAAAGTAAATACTGAAGTTCAAGTCGTCATTTTTTACTTTACAAAACTTGAAAACAAATCTGGAATCAACATAAAACATTTTTTAAAGTGCCCTCATGTGTTACCTGCATTACTAGGAAGAAAAAAAGGTTGCTTTACATACAACAGGTACGTTATTACTTGTATTTCTTTTATTTGTTTTGATACTTGTCTCCTTTCTGCTGTGTGTTTACACATCCTGCAGTTCAGTCAAAATTAGCCAAAAAGTTCCTGAACTGTTGTCACACGGCTGTTGAACACAGTTAAGTCACTAATGGCTTCCCAGGTACACAGAGGAGCTCTGAATTGTTTGATTTATACAGAATCTGGATAGAGCAAGAGGAATATTTATAAACGAGACATTGATTTTGCTGAAATATCACGATTTTAAAGCTTAGGTTTGGTCAAGTTTCTCGAGGAAACGGCACACGACAGATGTGCAGTTCAAGGAGTGCTGAAAAGGCTTTGGGGTTTAAAGGGTTAAATCGTCAGACTTTCTGCCAAATAATAAATCCCCTAGAAAAACTGTTTTCTTATGTGCATTACCCAGAGTGATAGAGACATAATATCTGGAAAGACGGGTCCCTGTGGAGCACTGTGGGTGATCAGACCTTGAACTATGATCTCTGTTCCTTAGAAAATGCTGTTGCGTATGTGTATCCTTTACTAACCACCTCAGGGCCACATGAACTGAAGGTCTTGGGTGTGGATCTATGTCACCAGACCATTCAGTCTCAACCCACAGTACTGCCTGAGGAAAGGATTTCATACATTCCACTTAGGGAGGGGATATGCTTCAGATTCTCCTACTTACTTTTGATTATCTGGACTTCATAAAACTGAGTTGAACAAAAAAAACATGCCATAAAAATTAATCATTTAGCACAGCATGTATGTAAACCTCCCTGTCAGTTTTAACCTCAGTGGTCATGCCTTTGTCACTCCACCCTATAAATGTATATTTGTGTCCTGGGCAGACAGAACATTTCCCTTTTCTGCAGCAGGAGCGAAATAAAAAAGTCTACTTGAGGGCAAGAGCGAGAAAGCAAAGTAAATTCTAATTGGTGTGGAAATAATTCCATTACCATATAGCTCCCTATAAAGGGTGATTTGTTCTTTTGATCGCCCCAGAGAGTGTTTATGAAGTCACTGTGGGATCAGCCTGGGCCCAGGGGCAAGGCCGGCCACTAGAATTCCTCCGAACATTTGTTTAGCAGCAGGCCGAGTGCAGAGCGGTGCACAAACGCAGTATTGTTCCTCCCGTTCTCACTGGTTGCGCTGCCAGAGGTAGGGAGCTGCCGGGGCCGGAGAGAGAGAGAGAGGGAGAAAGGGGGAAGGAGGGCCGTGGGGTTGAAGGGTTGGGAATAAGCAGACCCTGGGGATAACCGCCGCTTAAGAGTTAAACATCAAACCTGCTTTACACACAAGCATTTCCTGTCAGCAGCGTTAGCGGAGGCACTTTGAAAAGGTAATGGACAACATCTAAAGATCAGGTCATTTCACAGTTGAAAGGACCGTTCCATCGCTGAGTGGTCAGAGCTCCCACCACCCGACTCCCCTCCTCTACTCAGCCTCCCATGCCTCTCTTCAGCGCGTCGTGGCTAATAAATTATACAATCGAAGCCAACAAGTTCTTCCCACATCCACACATTGGTTTGGCGACAGTTGGAAGGGGTTTATCTGCCCCAGAGTCCATGACTGTAGTGTTATAAACCCCCGGGGATCCATGTTATTTGATTTGTTTTTTATTAGAAACAAGGAACCACTTAGCTGGCTGTGACCTCTGGGGCATTTGGCTCCACATCTAAGAGGATTGCAGGTTGCAAGTCCTTTACTGGAAAAGGGGGGGGCGGCCGTACTGCCTCTAGAGACGAGAATCAAGCTGGAAAAGCTATGCAAAGTTACAGTAATTCAGAAAGGATGTCACAAAGATGCCAACAAGAGCTTTTCTCCAGAAGCCAAACGTTGGACGCGCAGGAATTTTGAAGATTTGGCAAATGCACTATACTGAATATCAGTCGTGCAATGCAGCAGAAATCACAATCTCTTCAAATACCTCTTAATAAAAAGCTGGTTTGGAGCCGTTTGCAGTGTGATTACGTGACTTATTTCCCAAATCAAGTGTGCAGGAGCGGGCGAGGCCTTGGCTAAGCTCGACTTTTTCACATTGATAGGCAATACGGACCCTTTTGAGACTCATAATCGGCGTGATGAAAATATTGAAAGGACAGAGGAGGACGAAGGGTCAACGAAGGTCCGTCCGTCGCTGCTTCAGCTGGAAATTATCATACGTCTCACCGCGACACCTTGAGGATGAATACCTAATTCTGAAGAGCCAAGGATGATGAATGCTAAAAGAGGACGAGTGGACATTCAAATAGCCTGGCAAGTCGGGCCTATTTTTGCATATGTAATTCCACTGCAGCTATGGGTCAGGACCTCTGGGTCCTTAGGAAAGAATGTGTGACTTGAAATGGGAGACCAAAAGGGCTTCTTGCATCCCCTAGGCCTCCCAGCTGTGCGGATCAAAGAGGCTCTGTGAATCTTCAAGGAGGGCCGATCGGGATCGACTCGGAGGGCATGTGAAGGGTTCTGGGAGAGGCTCTCGATCCTCATGCATCGCGTGTGGAAGCTCCATCTCCTCCTTGGACCGTTTGCAGCTTGTTTGGTTAATAATTCAAAAAAAAACATGAAAAGGCCACGGCTAGCCTTCAGCCATTAAAGTCCCCGGGGCGTGCTGCTAGCATGTTGGAGCGTGAGTCACACAGTCCAGTGAGCAGCGTGTTCACCTCACGTTTGTCTTGGCCCAGCTGAGCGGTGCTGTATTAGAGCAGAACGAGGACTGATGAAACCTCTTGTGACGGCCGGGGGAAGCTCCTTCTCTTCCGAAACAGCCTCCTGTGCTTCGCTAGGTGGGCCCGAGACTCAAGGGCGGCACCTGAATGCTACGTCTCAAGTCCAGTCAGGAATCACAGCTTTTTCCTGTCACTGTTTACATGTTGATTTCTAACATCTGTGCTCAATAAAAGCTGAACATTGTTGAAGACATAATCAGAAAGTTGCAGATTCAAACACATTCATGCTAAGCAGAGGTAGTGGATGAACACTTACTATGCTAAGTTGCGAATGGTACTGACTTTCTGCTACCTATGATGATTTGTGGATTAACCCCAAGCAGTTTTTGCTCACTGTAGGCATTTTTCACTGCAATAAAAAGTCCTAATCTTCTACAGACACAGCACAGCCATGGATAGAAGTAGAGGGAACTCTGAAATGTCTTTTGTGCAGTATAAGAAAGTTATAATGTTATAAATCATTAAAAAAAAAAGGTAACTCCACATACTAAAGATATTTAACTACTTACATTTTTGTCTTCATACACCTATCTAAGTTGTGCAAACACAGCCTGCAGTTCAGCCTAGTTCAGCCGAAAGGTCCCTAACTTTCTTTCAAGACATTTCTGGAATCGGTTTAGTGCAAAACGGTTAATTTTTGGTGAATTTTTGAACAAGACATGCACTTTACATGATTTTAAGTTTAGATTTCTGACAGAGCAGTCTGTCACAGATGAGTACTTCAAAGAATGTTGGAAATCCAGCAATTCTTTCTGTTCTTACAGTTTCTGGCTCTGATAAATGGTGTAATTTTGGCTGTTTTTTCACCAATAATATGCCTTTCAAATCCACCAGATGGCTTTGATGATCAGATGATTATCAAGGTTATGGTAATTATCTGTAAGAATAACAAAGGTTCAGTATTAGTGACACTTTCTTCTTTGGTGCCTGTAAAATCTTTAGCTCACATGGACCCAACAAACCACAAAAACAGGCTAAATATTGTTGCTTCAGTAGCTAGTAGTATATTTTTACAGACTGCTGCACCCTGAAGCTGTTGTCACATCAGCATTGAGCAATGTGCTCCTAAAATTGCAGACCGATTGCACATCCAACCCTATAACCACGTAAAAAAAACCCATCCAAACACAGGTGGAGTACATAGCTGGTTGCTGTGGGCCCTTGGCTCCCAGCTAAACCCGAGTGTATAAGTGTAACAGGCATGTCACAATAACAAGGGCCGGTCATAAGCAGAGAACAGTGTGTCTTTTGTAGAGAGAACCAGGACGACCAGCATCCCCTGTCGGGCTTCTGCCCCTATGAGAGAACTGAAGTCTCCAGACCTCCAGCACCTAGTCTGCCAGCCAGCCAGGGCCCAGCCCGGAGAAGCCTGTCATCACTACCACAGAGGCCTCTATTCATCCCCGCAAAGACAAAGCCAAAAGTGTACAGCAGCCATCCAAGGCATCCCAGGCATCCAGATATCCACCAGCGATATCATTTTAGGCTTTTGTGAGCCCATGCTTTGGTTTACCCGCCGTTCTGACCCCAGCGTCCCCGCTCTCCTTTCCCTCCATGTCAAGGATTTGTCCATTTTGTGGTGCGAGAACCTCACATGTACTGCTGCCACACTTCGGAATAGGATGTCAATTAATGGCATGGTTTAACATTCATGAACAGTTTTAAATTTGTTTGACACCTGGCTCAGGTATCGGTTTGTTTGGGTGAAACTAAGCGTTTTCCATGTCATGCAGCACTAACAGCTGTTTCTCGGGATCTTAGGCTGTGTTCACACTTACTGAAGTGAACCAAATGCAAATTTTTTGTGGACCAGAAAAAAAGCGTGGATTTTCTGGACCTTGTCCAACGTCTCGAAATCTAGTGCGCTCTAGTGGACCACTTGGTGACGCGAATCATGTCAAAATGTTCATTTCAACCATTGGTCATGTGGATGTTGCCATGTGATACTCGAAGTTGTCACCGATTGGTCAAAAATCAAAGGTGGGAAGTGACTCAAGGAAGTAAACAAAACCAAGGCTATCATCAGTGAACAAGAGCCTGTTTTTCAATATGGATGAAGAGATACTTAGTTTTCTCACCATATTCGCCGTAGCGAGCTACACGCTATCTATGCGTAATGTTTCAGATTATGTCGAGTCTTTATCGGAGTCCAGAACGGCGTTGGAAATGCACAATGCCTTGTACCAGAAACTACGGCAACACATTTAGAACAAATTTCATACGCTCCGCTTCTGGATAGTACGTTTGCGCTCCAAACAGCGGCCCGAGACCACCTCTTCAAGTGAACCAGTTGGTGCGCACTAAAATTGCTGAGTCTGTTCACACCAGCAAAAAAACGGACCAAAGAGAGAATCGATCTCGAGTGCGGACTAAACGGCCAAGTGTGAACACGCCCTAAGCGTTTTCCATGTCATGCGGCACTAAACAGCTGTTTCTCGGCATCTTAACGTGAAAACATGCACTGGTTTTTGCATTTTTCAACAATTTCTTTTCCACATCCATTGCAGAAACCCAACAGAGTGCTGACAAACACACAACACGGAGCTCTTTATGCACCGTTAAATGGTTTTTTGCGCTGTGCATACATTCTGCAGAACATTTCGCTGCTGACCATGACTCAAGGTGAACAGCCCACGCAGAGCTAGCCAGCACGGCTGAATAAGAGAAGGAGGTAACACAGCTCTACAATGAAGAAAAACATATACTTTACTGCCTGATGTTTGTCAAGGAAGTGATTATTCGCTGCAAGTGTCATGCCAAAACGCCCATTTATGTCACTTTTGTAGGGGAGCAACCGAAGAGGGCCGGCGTTGCGATGACAGCGGGGTTCACATTGTTCTGAATTTACATTTCAGGCTCCCATGTCAGAGGCTTTCCGGCCGGGGCCCTCCAACCGGCTACGCTGGGCCCCTGAACTCTTGTGGTGAAATCTCCACCTGCTGATAGCATCACTCCCCCCCTCCTCCCATCATGCCTCCCTCCCTCCTCCCCCTTTCTCTCGGGCATGTGTGGCGGCCGCTGATAAAAGAGCTGCAGATAAGAGGAAACACAAGCTGTGATGAGGAACACATTGCCAACCGGGAGCACAGGACAGAACATCAGGCCAGTGGAATGGAAAGGAGAGAGATACAGGGAGGGAGACGAAGGAGGGGGGGAGGAAGGAGTGAGAGAAGAGAATGACAAGGAGGCAAAAAAAAAGAGAGAATCTGAAAATGATTAGAGGAGAGGGTGGAAGAAAATAAAAGGAAAGCTGTTGCGTATCCGCCGGCTAAAAACGGAGATAAGAGGAGGCGGCATTATACAAAACTGCAAAATAATAAATATAAATGACCAAAGAGTTAAAGGACGAGTTATTCCTGGAGGGAAATACCCTCACACTGCATTAAGTCTGCGCAGGGTATTTCTGAACCAGCTCCTTATGAGATTTGGGATGCGTGCGGTTTGTCGAAAAAACAAACAAAAAGCAACTGCAATCAAGTTCACAGACAAGCACCTATAAATATCGAAACGCGAGACGTCGCCTAAATACACGGTACCGAGTCCGCACAAGAATATTACGGTGCGCGACTTTATTGTTGTGTTTAGCAAGTAGGAGTGCAACATTTCTGCAGCAGAGTTTGGCTCAGACTGGAAGAGTTTGGAGATGGTTTAACCCTCAGAAGCCCAAAACCGCAGGTGTGAAAGGCGTCTTGCAAAATAGTTAAATAAATAAGACAAAATGACACCATTTATCAGAGTCAGAAACAGTAAAAACAGACAGAACCGTGAGATTTTCTACTCTCCAGTGGTCCTTGAACTAATCATCCATGACGTAGCATTCAATCGGGAAACTTAACTCCCAGTTTGAATTAAAATTCACTTTATTCAAGATTTCTTGCTTAAAAATTTGCCAAAATTGAACCGTTTGCTCTAATCAGATTCGGTAAAAAACTAAAAATTTTCCCGTCCTTGGCGCAACCAGAAAGCTATTAGTGGCTCAGCTGCAACCAACAGTCACAGGACAAAAATTCAGCGACTATATGGTTGAACTGCACTCAACTGCAGGCTGTGCTTACCAAAGAGACCAAATAAAGAAGGGAAGAAGCCAAATTAAAATGTAAATAGTTAATTGATTTACGGCATTATACATTTGTTATGCTTCCCAATAGACATTTTTAAGCTCTCTCCATTTCCAGTTGTTGTTGTGTTGATTCCATAGAGGTGCAGGACTTTATACTGCAGTGACAAATGAGCCCACAGTGAGTAAAAATATGACGGGAGCAAAAACTAAATAAGCCCACGTACGTATTGCAAGAAAAGTCCCACTAACAATCATTCAGCAACGACGGCCAGCAAGTATAAACTCTACAGACTTTCCAGATCACACAAACAATCATCTGCTGTTTCCAGCTCAGTCCACTGGAAAAGAGAAAACAGTGAATGTAAATAAATCTGAGCTGTTGACACGGGCTGAGAGTGGAGGGGACAGGTGCCACAATGACACCAGCGACCTCCAGGGGGATGTATGCATCCCATAGCGGTGTCCCCTTTCAAGATGGACACCGGAGGGGGGACAAACCAGTTGGTCCAGCCTGGGTGTGAGCACAGCAGCGGGTCACTCTGCTCCAGCCGGGGAAACACCCGCGGCTTAGGCGACACTTAACAGCCATTGTTTGTGGGATTTTTAGGCATAATCTCTTATTCCTGTCTGTGCAAGAGGTATTTCAGACGTATACCGAAGTGTAAAGTCATACTTTTCTTCTGTCTTTTATCTGTTTTACATGTTACACTAAGGTTTTACTGCAAGATTCCTGTTGTGGTTACTGTTAAATTTGGCAGGATACAGGCACACAGGTAATCTAACCCATATGCCTGCATTTAACCAGTCCGCCCTACTTCTGGCCAGGCTTCTCTCCGATTGGCTCGGAGTCAACGCAAAGTGTCCCGCTAATCCAACAGTTGTCTGGCTACGCTGAAAGTCACCTCTGAGTCCAGCTCTAGCACTCGTGTCAGGAATCCGCAGGCTCTTTGCATACCGAGCGGCCGGATATCCTCTAGTTAAAGAGGGGCTCTCTAAGCCAGGGGACATGTGTCGGATGACTGGGGAGGGAGACGAGGGGTAGGGGTTGTTTTTGGAGGTTGGTGGGGGATATACAGGCAGTACTTAAAAGGCTTTCGGAGTGACATCAGCATCACTTCGAGCGCCTCCATAGAAACCAATTCCATTTTCCTCCCGAGCTGAGCGCAGCGCCGGCTAAAAGTGCAGTTGCTCCTGCTCTCTGAGCCCCGCCGATCTGTGCATCTGTGAATGGCTTTTGTGTTGCTGTCGGGGGCAGAACAAAGTGAGTTCAGGTTACTGCACTCCTCCCGTTATTGGCCCACATTGTCTCTAATTATTCCAGCAAACATTGACACAGCATGTGTGGTCTCACATTTATACGCCCTCCCCCTTCCCCTCCCCATGCCGAACAGAGGGAGAGAACACAGAGACAAGGAGAGCAAAAAAGAAAGAAAAAAGAAAGACAAGATGAGAGAAAAATGTACTCGCGTTTAGTTTCATTATGATACAGTTCTAAGTGCTGGTTCGCCTGTCGTCTTGTTTTCAACCCGGCGTACACCCGAGGGTTGTTGTTTTTTTTGTTGCTCACCTTTCTCCCATGGCTGCCTCAACTCATGAGAACAAACGCACCATGCCAACTCAAGCTTTTAATGCATGAGCAACCCAGACCAATCAACAGGGGGTAGAGTGCAAAAAAACAACCGAGCTATCCTGGATGCAAGAACCAAAAAACAGAAAGCAGAAACCCTTCTCCGCAACTTTAAAGCTCAATCCCACACTCTAATTTGAATTCTGAAGCTTCCCCCCTCCAGTTGCCAGGGAGATTCAAACTCCAGCTCTTGCAAAACAATAATTATGACGAATGTACGCATCAGTAACCTCACCAAAATCCTCTGTCCATGAGCTTAGCTTGAGGCAGCTCTGCAGAAAAGCCGAACCAAAAGCACAATATGTGGTTGCCAAAAGGAAATGGCCTCGAAGTTAGGCTCAGCCGGGACGCGCTGGTGTTCAATCAAATCATGGAAATGTAGAAACGGTCGCACCAGCCTCTTGTTATCACTCAGTAGCAGCGCTATGGAAAAACCTCTTTATGCCTTTAGGAGAATTCACATAAAAGCCTCACGGAGCAACCCAGGTTTTTAGTGGAAGCCATTAGAACAAATGGAACGTCGCAGATGAGCTCTGATTAGTGCTAATAGATTCAGATTTTACACATCTCCCATGAGACTCGGCAGCTAGGTTTAAAGCTAATCACATGAAATCAGAACGGACAGTAGTGGCGCTCGCAGCCACGAGAGCTTCAAGTGTCCATCAGAGAGTCGAGACTAAAGAACTGCAGGTTTAACACCACTGCAAACTGATGTTAATGAAGCTTATATCTACATCATGTGTGGGTTGTACCGTGAAGTCCTTGAACCCTCTGAAGCACAAAACAGAAATAATCTACGGATGTTCTATTAGTCCTTGAACTACTCTTTTGTGACAGTGTAGTGTGGTGGGAAGCTTCACACTATTATATTTCATCAAAATCACTTTATTCTACATGTCTCTTCTAAAGAAATTTGCCAAAAATGAACCGCTTGCTCTAACTAGAACGTGTAAAAAGCAAAAAATTCTGGGCTCCTTGGTACAATTGAGAAGCCATTAGTGATTCAGCTATGAGCAACAGGCATGTGACAAAAATTCAGGGACTTTTTGGCTGAACTGAGCAGAACTACAAGCTTTGTTATGAAATACAGTTCAAAAGGCAAAGTGGTTAATATATATATAGTATGTACAGTCGCCATTGTGCAACACCTGTGGCCACTTGGAAACCTATTGTGCATCCTGATTTACATTTTTGTGAAATAAATAATCAACGAAACTCAACTTTTCCATTTTTTTAATCATTTATGGCATTGCAGCGGTGTCATACAGCAACATTTTTGAGTTCCCCCGTACTTCTAGCTATGGTTGTGCTGTTTCCATTTAGATGCAGGACTTTATATTAGACTGAAAAACTCTCAGAAACTGCTCGGGGTTACAGAGGGGTTCATCTAATATCTGTGGATGATCAGGCTTTCTATATGGTTCCTATTGATGCTCTTGCTAACACTATTTCAATTAGTTCTACACCAACTGATGTTGTCAGGGCTGTAAAAGTAGAACACATCACTTTTACTGCAATGTAAAAAAAAAAAAAATCAACCTTCTAATGAAGTTGAAATAATAAGAAACCCGTTGATTTAGAAAATGTGTGGATGAAAAAAATGAATGCCATGTCCATCTGTTATGACGCTACAGGTAGCACCTATGTTCCCCAGGGTCCTATGTTCCCCGCTTTGTATGGGAACACAGGACCCTTTTTAAATACATACATAGGACCTGGGGAACATAGGGATGACCCCGTAGCAGCCAGTTAGCTTAGCACAAAGATGGGAAACAACTAAATCACCCAAGCTGCACTTAACTGGAACTGTATCACCCCAAATATCGAACTATGCCTTTAATGATGCTCAGAACTGTCTTTGCTTTTTCTTCTGGATAAACAAGTTCAAAATAAAAAAAAATTCAAATCCATGCATCCTTTTTTTTTGTTGTTGTTGTTGCGAGAGCTGCTTCCAACTGTATGGCGAGGCCGCTATCCAAATCTTTGAGCCGCATTCCCTGAGATGTGTTTACTTCGAAATGCCTGCGGGATGCATGTCACCCCCGGGGTGACAATTTGACTTTGTCACATGCCTGTGGGATGCAGACGGAATAGCAAAGGGCTGCATTGGCCCCGTCTTTTTTTGTCATTCCCATCTTCTCCCACTCCATCTCTCCTTTCTCTTAAAACAGCATTCTGAGAAACAACTGGATTCCTTGACATGTCCAAGGATAAGTTATCATTAGAGAGCCAAGTGTGTTTGGACAAACTGCCCATACGCTGTCAGCAAAGAATAGCAAAGATCCTCTCTGCCTTTTTTTTTTCTTCTTCTTCTTCCCTTAAATTGTTAAAAATGAAAAGTGCAGCTTTTACAGTGACAGAAGGATGAATGTGGACACGTACAATAGAAGGTGTGAGGCTGAAAAAGCACAGTGACACACATAATGATGCGCTCAGTTTCATAGCAATCATTTTCTTCCCATTTTCACCCATCTTAAGTCACCTGTAGTCTTCGCTGAACGCTGAAAAGAAACTACTTGACATTTTTTCCTGACGGCATCATGCAAGGGCAACGAGGGGTGAGCAGATGGACCGCAAGGGGAAAGAAATGGACACAGCTGGCCAGGAGTAATTATCCTGACCTTTTCATGTACACTCAGGTTCACACTGAGCCAGGGGGGTTTAGAAGGTGGGGCTCAATGAACGGCACAATTTGCATGACAGAAAATGTCATAACTGTTAGCTAAACTAACTGCAGCATCTTAAAACTCCATCTCAGATCTTTAATTAAACCATATCTGAGTGTCAAACCTACATTTCTATAAGTGTTTTTCTATCAAAATAATCCCTTCGTGCCTTAAAATCCAACTCTACACTGTTGCTTCCTCTAGAATGTGCAGATCTATGAAGCTCCCACCTCCTTCTCCGCTCACTCGCTGCAGCTCAGCACATCAGCTCACCCCAAACTCTGTCCAGAAACACTAGCGCACATTTACATGTTGCAATATTGGAGTAATTCAGCCAGATATACAAGTTCAGGAAGAATAATGACACAGAAAGCCCCACCCTGCAAGCTGATGGGACCGATTCCTTTGGTTTGTTACGTACCAAACCCCAGACGTACGAATCCGTGCACTGCAGTTTTTAAGGTGGAAATGCTCAGTTATGGCTGCTTATTTCACTCATAATATGTCTTCCAGCCTATAACAAACACCATATGGACGTGTTTATTTACTTACAATCCTAGTCTGAGTCATTTATGTAGCACGTATCTGCAGACAGACTCATATTAAAGCTGCACAGTGCAAACTCAGGCTTTGAAAAAAAGGTCTATATTGAAAACCGTCTGTTTAGATTGTCCTCCATTATGAAAACGCAGGCTCCACTGTACAGACTCCCACAATGTTTTGCACAATATCAGTCACTGGAAGGTTTGGATGGCCTTCCCTCGCTCACAGCACGATGTTCAGTTGCAGTTTTTCACCTGACGGCAGCACTTCAGAGGCAGCATGCGTCTGCAAACCGACACTGAAATAGAGGCAAAGCACTCATCAGCTCGCAGCCGAGCGGCCTGCTCGTTTCAATCACAACACGGCAACAGCATGGACACAATTACACTGCTGGCCGAGGTTTATTTTGCTCATGTTGCTTTGCAGCTCCGCGTACGGCACAGCGCTGATATACTCACAGCTCATCGGGTTAAAGCTGAACTACAAATGAAACTGGAAGCTGTTTGAAGACATTTTGTAGCATTTTAAGACTGGAAAAACAAACAGATGAGCTGAGAGGAATTGCTATTTTTTCTGCCTTAAATGGAAGCCTTGGTATGAGTCGTGTTTTGTCTCCATCCATTCAAGTATAGCGATTAGCCGGATGGTCCTGTGATAGTCGTGAACTGCTACAGTGAATGCATGGAAACAAGGAGGTCTCTTCTTTTCAAGCAGCAACAAAGGCTTTGTGCCGCGGTCCCGACTTCCGAATCCGACCCAGGATGCAGGAGTTTAAAAGGCCGACCTCAGCGTGAACCTCAAATAAATAAAAGTGCAGCTGTTTACCGCTAATTTAGCATCAAAAATAAAGACATGGA